>NCQV01057609.1:13549-26578 GCA_002740545.1 Lophocereus schottii | reverse complement strand
ATAGTGTGACTGAGCAGCTTGATGCCCCTAAAGTTATTACAATCTTGGATATCCTCTTTATTTTTGTACAGTGGGATGACTGTGCTGGCCCTCCACTCTCTAGGCATCTTGGCGGTCCTGAAAATAACATTGAACAGCTCCTTGAGCCACTCTAGACCTACCTCCCCCATAAACTTCCAAACTTCCACCGATATCTAGTCGGGGCCCACTACCTTTCCATTCGCCGTCTTCTTCAAGGCCTCCCTAATCTCCTCCTTTGTTTTATGGTCGCCCGCACACTGATCGCTACACTCTTCGCCCCTACTACAGTCGTCTCGCACCCCTTCCCCATTAAGGAGTTTAGCAAAGAACCTTTACCATCTCTCCTCAATTTCAACATCCTCAGTCAACACCTTACCCTCTTCGTCCTTGATGCACCTTACCACTCCCAAATTCCTAATCTTCCTTTCCCTCGCCCTAACCAGTTTGAAAACCTCCTTCTTCCCTTCCTTCATCCCCAATCTATAGTACAGTCTATCAAACGTCTAACTCTTTGCTACTGCCACCGCCTTTCTGGCTACCTTCTTGGCCGCCTTGTATCCAATCTTCTTTTGCTCCCTCTCTTCCTCCGAACTGCTGCTCATGAACTCCGGGTAAGCCTCTTTTTTTGCCTTGACTTTCTCCTTTACCTCTTCGTTCCACCCTCAGGCGCCCTCCATCCTATTGCCGCCTCCCCTGGAAAGACCTGGGGTTTCCTTAGCCGACCTTCGGATGCAATCCGCCACAGCCTCCCACATCGAATCGACGTCTTCTGCCCTCCTCCAAGCTCTCTCCTCGGCTATTCTTTCAGCTATTAACCCCGTCTTCTCCTTCGTGAGTGTCCACCACTTAATTCTGGATTCTTCGGCTCTCCTCTTCGTCCTCCTAGGATGCTTGCACTCTACATCTAAAACCAGCAACCTGTTGAGTTTCCAGAAACTCGCTGGGAATCACTTTACAATCCTTACACGATCTCCGATTTTCCTTCCTCGTTAGGAAGTAGTCAATCTGGGTCTTACAAAAGCTGCTCTTGAAAGTCACTACGTGGTCCTCCTTCTTTTTGAAAAAGGAGTTGGCCACCAACAAATCAAAGGCCACCGCAAGTTCCAGCACAGAGACCCCTCCCGCGTTTCTCTCTCCGAAACCGAAGCCCCCGTGGACCCAATCATAACCCGCTGCCTCCGCGCCGATATGGCCATTAAAGTCTCCTCCTATGAACAGTTTCTCGCTCCGAGGGACCTCTTGGGTGACCACATCTAGATTCTCCGAAAAGAGCTTCTTAGTTTCCTTTGGCAGGCCTACTTGGGGCGCATGCACACTCACCACGTTCACGAAAACTGAACTCACCACAACCTTAATGGCCATAATCCGATCGCTCTTACGCCTCACTTCGACCATCTCGTCCGTCAAATCCTTCACAACTAAGATGCCAACTCCATTCTTCGCCTTGTTTGACCCCGAGTACCAAAGTTTGTACTCATCAATCTCTCTAACTTTAACCCCAACCCACTTCGTCTCCTAGACGCACACTATACTAATCTTACGCCTACGCAAAGATTTTAACTAATTCTATCGACTTACCCGTGAGAGACCCAATATTCCAGGACGCTAGGCGTACCTTCTGCAGCCCTAAATCCCTCCTAACCCCAAGACTTCCCGGAGGACAGGCTGAAACAGCTATATGGCTCGCCACTGACGCAGACGCCTACGAGGTCAGCGAACACCCCAGAGAACTACCAACAAAAGACACCCGAGAAAGCCACAACCAACTATAAACTACTAAAACAATGCTAATAATAATAAGAATGCTAATACTAAAAAATACTAATACTACTACTAATAATAGAGAAACCAACCTAACAACAAAGAATAGTAATGCAAATTTCCAAAAGTAGCAAATAAAGCAGTAAATAAATAACAGGACGGATCGAACAAAAAGAACGCCTCCAAAAGAAAGCAGTAAATAATAATAAGAATGCTAATACTGGAGAAGAAACCAAGAGCACTTGAACTTGAAAAAAGTGCTGCAGGCCAACACGAGTAATAGCAACGAGTAATAGCAAAACAGACCCCAGTTAGGAAACAGAAACCACGTTGACTTGCACAAAAAAACAAAGTTGGTCTGCACCCTACTTAACTAGGCTTACTGCAAACCTACGATTGGGCAGAGCACCCAGCGGTCACTTCCCCCCAATTCACAGGAGATGGAGGTGAGGTACACTGAGATTAATTGAGGATAGAAGAAGGAAGAAGATGACCAGATCACAAATTGGGCCAAATAGGACCTTTAAAAGGGATGGCAATCAAACCAGAAATTAACAACGGTTGAACAAAAACAGAGACGAGATGCAGAGTTGAGTTCGGAACCACAGATTGTTACCAACGAAGACAGAGGGGAAGAGGAGTTACTAGATAGTTTGCTGCGAAATTGAGCTACCAGATCTTAGAAAATGGAGAGGTGAATCCAGCAGAATCCACAAAATTGAGCAGCCCTCTGCATGGCACTGCGGCCGTGACGGCAAAGGCTGGCGGCGTGCGACCATTCCAATGGCCGCCGGTGGTGGCCGCCCAAATTATCTAAGGTCACGAGCTTCAGCTCCCTAACTCGCTCTCTTGTTCCAAGAGCCAATCTTTGGAAAACTCGACTACCCACAAGACTCTTAACCCAGATCGAAAATTCTTTCCAGAGCAAGATAACATTCTTTCCAAAAATATAAACTACGAAAATAAAAAAATATCAAAATACTTCTCATATGCCAATATTCAGATATACCCATATCTTTTTATTTCTTCTTTGTCCGTATCCCGGATCATTTCCCCCTGATTGGAAAAACTTGTCCTCGAGTTTTATGGAAGGGCAGAATGAAGAAAACCAGGTAAGAAACCAACTTCACAACGCTCCTCGAACGGAAAAACTGCAGTGCTTCCAACTTCTTGCCAACTAGGAGTTTGTTAGGGATAAATGAATCAACATGCTCACTTGGTATAGTCTTGACATCTGCACATGTTGAACTTCTGCATACCAAAACTAAAGATCCGCAGTAATTGGCACAAGCTTGCATTCATAGGTAGCTTTCTCGCACTCCTCATTCAGTGTAGCATTACATGCATCAGTTTTCTATAATTTCTACCAATGGTTGACCATTGTGACCTTCATTCTCCTTGTTGTGCATCATTGCATCTATAGATGAAAAGATTTATTGTACTGGAACCCAAGATGCACATGCCTCCAATACTCTTTTACTCATAACCTGAGCAGTAGATGAACTCATAGCTTGACTCCGAGAGAGTATGGAGATAAGAAACTCTAACAAGAGATCATCTACTTCTTCAAGAATACCGACGAGCGTGGACTCTATATGTGCAAGCAATAGAGGAGAATGATCATCTTTAATTGATGCTATAAGATCGTGGAAAATGGCCAACAAGACCAAAGCATCACATTCAAGGTCTAACAACACCACATAAGACTTAACTCGAGACATGGATTCAAGTATGCGACGTCTATTATGGTATGATTTGTCATCACTATTGTTGGTGCAAAAATTCGGCTTAATGGACACATATATCAGTTTGTTATAGACAAACTCAGTACCAAATTGAGACTTCTAAGCAGGTGTAAAATACGCTTTTCCTAAAGACTCTATTCGCCCCCATGTGCAACAGAGCTGCCTGTATAGGTTTCAGCATATAAAGAAACCTCTCTTATCTGCACGTTGCACTCATGAAGATAGAGCCCTAAGTGTCCAAGACATGACAAAAATTCAAGAGATTGTGGTGTTAGTATAGTCTCTTGATCATGCCCAACAAAGGCATTCCATTCATATGCCATCATGTCAATACTTATAGAGATATCATGCATCTTCATAAATGGATAATATCCTTTCATAAATATCACTTTAAAAGGGACATATCTCTTCACAAATGCATCCTTTCATTAAAAGGCATAAGTTAGTTAACAATCCAAACTAACTTGTAATCCTTCATAAATAATTAATCAAATCAATTATTTATCAAAAGGTTCATCACAATAATTAACTATCAAGATAATTAATTATTTTTTAGGCATAATTAAAAAAATATTTCCATAACCATTTTTATGGAAATGATTATTTTATTAAATTTTCATTTTTATGGAAACTACTCCAACAATCCCCCACCATTTCCATAACAAATGGTTTTTCGAATTTTCGAAGGTCTCATGCATAAATGAAGGTATCTTGCTATTGAACCCCCATTTTAGTAACATGCTCGTCAAATGACCAGGATAACATGGTAGACTATGCTTTGAACCAGCTATCCTCTCTAGCCACTTGCATCTAAGCCACACACAAAACCTCCGTCCCAGATCACTTAGTAATTTGACACTATTAACGATCATGTGTTTCGTATCCATTTCGCAAGCGCTCTAGAGCCAAGACCAAGCTCGACAGAAGCGACCAAACATCATACTTACTAGGTAAATCTCACCAATACCCCCATAAAGTATTAATAGAAACATCTGAGGAATGAAACAAGTCACACCATTGATTAAGCACAAATTTAATCAAATACTTATTTCTTACCCCCTCTCAAATGTTTTCTATTAAGGTTCATCAAGAGTGAAAGGTCACCCTTCGTCAAATATATGGGTAACCTAGCACTCCATTTGGATGATAATTATGATACTGAGTGCTAACAAGCCACACAGATGGTGTACTTTGACTCATGAGCGTTAAGTTAAGCTCCCACCATGGGTGACTTAGTATGAACTTTACACCATTCCTTTCAAAGTCATTAGATGTGTTCCATGACTTTCATAACAATAATTTTACAAACGTCTCAAGACCTAAAATTATTATATTAAAGATACGTGTATATTTATTTGTCCATCCAGATTCATTGCCTCTGTAAGACTTAATAATGGGCCCACAAGACTTGCAAAGTCCACCAACTATTAAACCAAGGTCCAGCTATTAAAACTTGGACATCTCAACCTCTAAACAAGGTTTATACCTGAAAATATTTTCATATTTTCATTCAAGTTCAACTTGAAATTACAGTAATAATTTCAGTCAATGAACTTAAAAACCTATTTCATCACCATATAAGCATAGGATACCCTACTATTTACTCTAAACTAGAGTAAATAGTAGCGCATTCTTCATATGGAATTTTTTAAGTTATACACATTCAACAACTAACATAAATACTTGCACATTTATATTCCATCCATATCTATCTTTAATTCTCTTATGACCACATTAAAAGTCTCATGGCCATAAATAAGTCCAAAAACTAAATTTATATACATGTACTTTTACCAGCCATACTAAAATATTTCAACAAGTACATTATATAGACTTTCATATTTTGGTATACGAAAACCCTGAAAATAAATGAAGCACCAAATTTATTTTCATCAAGGATGAATCAATTTTTCTTCCAACTTGAATTCTCAAAATTGGAGTAAATAACATCCAATCCAAATGTCCAAAATAAAATCATAGACATTTAGAAACCATGCTACAATATTCGTTAACAAGTCCATCAAAAACATCTACAGACTCATACATATTTTAGCAAATTAAAATTACATAGAAATAAATAAATGATATTTGACATTATTTCACATTTATTTCTATCAAAGATGAATTGTTTATCCTTACATTCACATTAATTATCGATTCATAAACACCGTTTTGAATCACAAAGATCATGTGAATATTTTGTCCAAATGACATTTAAATATCCAACTAAATATATTAACATTTATTTTATAAGAAAACATGGAAATAGCATACTCCCATCAAGGACAAAAGTATTTATCCTTTAAGCATATTAAGTTAGGGTACATACATAATAGTAAATTTTCATATATAATACAAATCTTTATACAAGTACTCTTAAATTCCCATCATAAGAACCATATGATAATAATTATTGTCATGATAACAAAATTATATTGATTGTGAACATGCTCAAGTGTATAGATTAGCTATATCAATGGCATAGAAAATATAATTTTGCTCTCATGATCTTTAGCGACCATCCCATGCAACACCTTGAAAATTATGTATAATCTTACTCCTTAAATTACTTCCACTATAAGAATATTTAATGATGTTAACACTTATCATCTCAATCACCGGTCATATGGGCTTGATTTTCATATTCCATACCAAATATTGAATTTTTGTCATCATAATATGCATTATCATGATAATCATGCTCAATATTTGAACACTTGATAAATCACATACGATTAGCGACACTCTACCGTAGATTCACAATCCAATGATAAGATGATAATAATCAAGGTTGACAGTTCAGAAAAGAATAAACAATGAGATTAAATTCTTTTCAATTGCCTACTCACAAGATATTACATATTATTTTGAGACTATTAAACTAAGCCAAATTGAAGACAAAAACAAAAGAAATTGAAAGTAACAAAGTCAAAGACACTTATCTTGTAATCAATTTGGCTCCCTCTTCTTGCATTGCCGCCATTGGATAAATTCATCCATAAAGGCAAAGTCAAAAATAAAGTTGAATGCACTCATGGTTATTTGGAGATAATTTTCATATTATAGCCATCAAGTCCAAATAAACCACTTATCTTCATGGACTTCATAATTTATTTATTACATAATAAACATATGACTATAATACATTATTTTGATATCATATCAAAATTTTCCTATACAATAGCCATTATAAATATATATGATTATAGATCTCTTTAGGTCTTATAATCAAAATTATATATACAACAGCCTCAAGACTGTTACCATACTTTATTGTAGAACAAATCAACATAATGCTCATTACATCATGGGAAACAACTATACTACACCAAGTGCATATCCCCAATTATCATGTCTTTTTTTCCATCAAACTATCAACTTGACACATAAATAATCAACTTCTTTGTATCAGACGAAATAGAGTCTTTACATTATTAGTGTAAAAATTCGGTTTGATGGATGCAGATATCAGTTTGTCACAGACAAACTCCGTATCAAATTAACCGAGGCTTCTAGGCAGGTGTAAATACGTTTTTCCTAAAGACTTTATTAGCCCCCACGAGTAACAGGTCTGCCTGTATAGGTCTTTAAGATACAAAGAAACCTCTCCTATCTGCGTGTTGCACTCACGAAAATAGAACCCTAAGTATCTAAGACATGATAAAAATTCAAGAGATTGTGGTGTTAGTATAGTCTCTTGATCATGTCCAACAAAGGCATTCCATTCATATGCCATCATGTCAATATTTATAGAGATATCATGCCTCTTCATGAAAAAATAACATCATTTCATAAATACCACTTCAGAAGGGACATATCTCTTAACAAATGCACCATTTCATTAAAAGGCATAAGTTAGTTAACCATTCAAACTAACTTGTAACCCTTCACAAATAATTAATCAAATCAATTATTTACCAAAAGGTGCATTACAATAATTAACTATCAAGATAATTAATTATTATTTAGGTATAATTCAAAAAAATATTTCCATAACCATTTTTATGAAAATAATTATTTTATTAAATTTCCATTTTATGGAAATTACTCCAACAACTATCAGATAGGGCTTCAAAAGATGACACAATGACTTGAAAGGCTTTCTTCATTGCTCATCTTCAAAAGGGCAATTCGATGATGTAATACGAATGAGCACAGAAAGGCAAGAAGCAAGCGAAATCTAGACATCAAGATCGCTTTGATTTCTAAGCACATCCAAGATTAAAACCCCCTTTATACTAGCGCATCTTGTATGGACTTTGAAGGGTTCTGGAATGCTTGAGACAAAAGACTTCCAACTTTATCTAACAACCCAATATGATCTTTGGAAGATGATGAGAGAGTTAGCAATTGTGCACCAACATTTAAGAGTTGATTTGGAAGTTCTTGCTACAACAACTAGGCAGGTTTGAACGTCATCATGGTAACAAATCAGGACAGTGGAACTGAAAATATGAACATTCCTTGAGGAGGATAGATCTAGCACGACACGTCAAATAACCAGACAATCAAGAGGGCTCCTCAACTAATGCTTGGAAGCAACAATGCCAACATCATCTAACAGCCAAGAAAAAACAAAGGCTCCTGACACTTCTAGGCAGCAAGAAAAACACTGGGACAACAACCAAGCGGGTTTGAACAACAGTAATATGAATCTTCTAATGGCAGCACCACCGAGCAGCAGAGGACGGTTTCTGGCAAGGGGAGTCCTCCGGAGAGAGAAGGGGCTCGTAGTGACAGGACGGCACAACCAAGAGGGTTTCGACCCTCTCTATGGCTACCCCAAGGCACAACGGCCTTTCAATTGCAAACACAAGGGCAATTCGCAATTTTAGGGTTTCGCAAAAACAAAGCACTCAATTGGAGGACGAACGGGAGCTTTTTCTTGCAATTAGTAAAGGGCTTTTTGAGCGAAAGGGGAAGGATAGTGGAAGTATGAAATCAATTTGGGAATATCTTTACAGGTGGAGGGCGAATTGGACAAGCTAGGGTTAGGGTTTTGTGGGTTTTGTTGAGCAATCAATTGAAGCAACTTGTGTTGCGATTCACCTCAATTGATTTGGAGGTTTTGGACGAAACTGAGTGGGTCATCTAGGGATACGATCAATTTCAATGGATTATGAAGGGTGGAGGGTGAATTTGATGAGCTAGGGTTGCAAAAATAGGGTTTTTCGTTGCAAATTAGGGTTTTAGGGTTCCTGCGAGCGGCCGTCAAAGGTGGAAGTCTGGTGGTGGTCGGCCAAAGGAACGTGGCTGATCAATGGTAGTCACTGGTGGTGGGTGATACATTTCGAAGGTGGTTCGAATGCTTGGTCCGCTAGGGTTAGGGTTTTTGTGGTTTTTTCCCCTTTCATGGGAACAAGAAAGGGATGAAAAAGAAAAGCAAAACTCAAAGGGCAGCGGCAATGATCGCAAGCACTCTGATACCAAATTTTATGTAAGACACTCTAAGAGCAATTCCTATAAAGGAAAACAGCTGACTAAGAACAATTACTACGCCGAAGATTTCACACCTAAACAAGTGAACACTCATAAATAATTCTCAATTCAATTCAATTCAACAAAGTCTGACTCGCTAATAAATAACAAAAAAGTTTAATTAGACAAGAAACCCAAAACATTAATGAAGCAGATAGACACCCTAATCACGAAGATATTATTTTGCTAGCTAAGAAGATACCTAAACGATAATATATTCCTAAAACATAAACTGCGAAAATAATAAAATATCAAAATACTTCTCATATGCTAATATTAAGATATACCCATATTTTTTTATTTCTTCTTTGTCCTTATCCTGCATCATAAATAGTGTACACGCATATAGTCCATAAACACTAAGGTGTTTCACAAACAGGTAGTAGATGCTTATGTGAGCTATCTATATTAGCTGTTTCAAGAAAAAGTGACCAGTAAAATTAACTATTTGTGCCAAAAAGCTGATTCCAAAAAAACTCAACATTTGAGCTTCGTTAAATTAGCTTTTTTGGGCAAAAAAACTCTTCCAAAAAACTAATTCATCAAACACTCAGATTAGCTTTTTAATTAGGTCAAACTACCAATTTGGGTCTAAAGAATCTCCCATATGCTCTTCATAAAACACCCCCAATAACAACCTTCAAAATCAGATTCCCGAAGTTTTTTTTTTAAAAAAAAAATTTTCTCATCATAATCTTATGTTAGATCTCTATCTCCATTTTCCATTTACTTGTGTGTTAATACCAGCTCTATCTTCCCTTCACATATCTTTGTGTGTTCATGCCTCACCCTCCCCCTGCTCGTTAATTCCTACATGTCTTTTAGCTGTTGTTCCCATTGTCTAAATTTAAGACAAGTTCAACGATTGATGGTAGCAAAGATGAGCATGATTAGATGGATGTGTGACTATACGAGGATAGATAGAATGAGGAATGATGCGAGACATAGTTAAAGTGACTCCCATCGAGGATAAGATGAGAGAGACTAGACTCAGATGGTTTGTCATATGAAGAGAAGACGTGCGAATGCTCCTATAAGGAGATGTAAAAGGATTAATATCCTTGAAGTTAGAAGAGGTGAGGACGACCAAAGAAGAGCTTGAACAAGGCGATTCGACAAAACTTGAAAGGTTTAGGATTGACGGATGACATGACTCACGATAGGAAATTGTGGCGAGATAGAATTAAGATCTTGGATCATAGAGACATAGCCTCGTAGTTGTTTTTGTTGCCACAGGGTAGGGTAGGTTTTGTCACTGTGTGTTACAGGTTATTTTTCCTATTTCCTATCTTTCGTGTTGTATGCAGGTAGTACCTTCATCTCGGAAGAGATAATATTAGCATACCTCCATTTGTTAAGGTATAATACTTTCCTTTGTAATATTGCACTTGTGTTTTACTTAATCACTCACATGTTTTATCAGTATTTCTCAGTTTATTTCCGACTAGTTGCTCTTCTAAATCGTTTTCACAAAATCTTTATTGTGGGTCTCTTGGAACTATCCTCTCCACAGGCATAAAATGTCTGCAGAGGTAAGGTTGTCTACCTCTGAATCTCCCCAGATGTCTAAATTTATTTTCAAATTCTTACACAATTCAAAGAAATATTTTTGTTGATATCTTAGAACCATCTCTCTGCTTGCCAAGGGTAAGGCTGAAGGAATTTGCACGTCTCCATACCCAATTTCATGGAAAACATACTATGGCTTTGTTGACATTTCTGACTCAGATCCAAAGTTGGGATATGTTGAGATGATTGATGCTAGATCATTAGCAGAAGCCCAATGAATAACCAATTATACTTTACTTCTACATGCATGTACTTTTCGACTTATCATAAGTACTTATTATCAGCATTCAACAACTTTCAGACAATTTAACACAATTAACACCATTCAATATCATTCAGCACAATTCAACATTGTTAAGTACTTATTGAAGATACTTGTTATGTTTTCTTCAACTATTCAACATGTTCAAGAATATTTCAGCATGTTTCAACGTCTTTCAGCAAGCTTCAGCGATAAGCACCAATAAGTACTTCTCATAAGTCGAAAAGAACATGCAATATATTGTACCATGAGACTTGATAAAATGGGAATGAAATTTCGAACATGCCTAGGTAATTTGAGCTAACCTGGTAAAAACATGCTTCAAAATGTAAACTTGGGTAGTAAGATCGTGGAAGACAACCCCAGAGACGTCCGTACAATGTATCTCCGCCGATAAGATTAAGGGCCCCTGCAACTAGTTCACCCTGTTCTTCAGCAACTACAAGCAACACTTGATCTCCCATCTTTGAAGCCATATTGTGGAAGAAATCCCTTGTCAAGTAAGGAGTACCCCACCTACACATATCAAAAGCAAGATATAACCGACTTTAAATCCTTGTCAAATCTTCAAAAATACCAACTCGCTATCAAACTGATGCTTAATGATAAGAAATAGCAAATTTTGTAGAAATATACGAATTGGAATGAATTCTACTTGTTGTCAGTGGTGTTCCTGTAGAACTCATAGAAGGTATCCCAATGCTTCGCCTGCCACACAAAAGTTTCATAAATTAGGACGAAGCCACTTCAAGCAATAGTACTCATTTGCATCGATAATTGACCCACATAAATACCTAGAACCCCCTTCCCCCTCCCAAAAAAAACTCAGAGAAGAAAAATGCAACATATAATAAATGTGAATACTTTTATCTCGCATCCTCGAAGCCGCCTCATAGTCAAGTTTTGTGCAGAAATCTGTAAAACGAAGCAGGAAAATGGAAGAATTTCAGAATCAGAAATCATATTAAGCTGCTCCATAGGCACAACCAACTCCAGCAGAATTACTATTAGAGGGGGTATCAGACAGCAAATATGAATGGAAGAAGAATTAAGGGGACCACAATCTTCCCAAGAAAAATGCATGAGGAAAAAATAAACAAGGAACTGTTTTATTCTTTCCTGGGTAGATCTTTTAGCTTTGTTACATTCCCAGTGCATCCAAAAGACAAAACCCTTTGGATCCCAGTGGATATGCAGCAACAAATAAACTTTGAAAAAGTATTTTGCCATGGAAAGGTAGAAAGCTACTCTCCTTCATGCCAAATAAGTTATATTTCACTGTAGTCAGAGGGAGCCAATCAATCAATGGACCAAGAACTTCGGTTCATTTCAGTCTCATCCCCCGAAAAGCGGCTCTCCATGAGGAGGGGATGGGGAAGAAAAGAAACGGTAAGAAAAAAGCTTAGAAGAAGGAATCAAAGAAGAATAAAGAATTAATGTATCACTGTCAACAAAACAGTGATCATTCTTCTAATTTTCCCAAAACTCAAAAATCAATTAGAATGATGAATAATAGCATAGAGATTGTTATCAAGAAATAAAAATCTTCTATGTGGTACATTGATACTCAGTAACCAATTTACTGCTATTTTCATGCCCAAATCTATCTATTAAGTTGTAAAGAGTGCATGATTTGCACTTCATATTACCTACCACCCTCTAAAGCAAATTCAAAATTGTTAGTGATGTTCTAAGACAACAGGCTATTCTAGTTGCATGTGGCTAGCCTTCCACTTCATTGACGGAGTCATCATCATTAGTTTCATGATTCAATCACTGGGCAGACTGGCCACTACACACACACACACACACACACACACACACACACACACACACATAGATGTGTGTGTGCGTGCATGTGTGTGTGTGTGTGTGTACATGTGTGTGTGTGTGTGTGTGTGTGTGTGTGTATTCACACATGGACACCCACCTATCTTTCTTGCAAACCACCCCTGCCCCTGATCCCCAACCTTCATCTCATATAAACCTAATATGGAATCAAATTCTCAATCTGAAACCGTGAGAGCAAGAGAAGGGCAAAGAAATGATGAGAGATCACCCCTATTAGAATCAAACCATCCCAACGGAAGCCCCAAACAACAGTCGGAGGATGATTGTGTAAGGGGCAATCTCTTACTCACAATGAGATGCCAATGGCAGTCCTGGAGAAAGATGTGAAATAAAGCAGTCTGC
>NCQV01057605.1:0-12965 GCA_002740545.1 Lophocereus schottii | reverse complement strand
TCGGCCTACTGCCTGCTAGATGATTCAGAAAATTTACGCAAGATACAAAACTCAACTCTTCTTGGGATGGCCTATTTATCAAAAGCTAGAAAAATTTGACCCTTGTTAGACAGCACAGTACCTGAGAAGTTTGCTTCCCCATGCTCTGCGCTTCCACAACAGGACTTGGTCCAGCTGCAACCGAACTATTTCCGACAGCATTTGATGTCCCAGATTCACGTATAATTGGAGTAGCTAGTCCAGCAGATGAGAAAGGAGCACTTCTACCATCGTCCAATCTTGCCAGCTTCGCAGGACGAACCATCTGATCTAGTGAATCATTTTTTTCAGACAACTGGGGCAAATTGGCCATGGCGTGCGCTCTTCCTACCAAGGCTGCATCCCCCATAACTTGTGTGTGCTTGGAAGTGTCCCTCTTATTTGTCTCTACCAAACCCGGCCGTAAGGAAGGAGCACCCTGATGCAGGAACAATAACGGATAAGATTAAGGCCTCAAAGAGGAAAATAACTCAGAATATGCAACTAAAGTATGGATCAATATGGGTCTCATCCTTCTATATGCCACAAATCATACTCCAATAAATCAAATCCTGCTAGTTAAGCGCGCTTTGCATATTTTCAGCCAAAGAACGTACTCAACTGAGATGGCTATTCTGCTGCAATTATGACCCATTAACCTATTCCACAGATGGAAACTCTTTTTTTTTTCTTTTTCTTGGCTTTAATACCTGATACATAGGATCCGATGACATAGGACGACTTTGAAACGATGACTGCAGGCTTGCATTTGAAATGGGCAGCTGGCTAGCATGTCCTCCATGATGTAACAGAGGAGCTTGCACTGGAGTAAATGAATGGGAAGGTACAGCCTGAATTTGAGATCCGGCCAAGGGCTGAGGGCGTACAGATGCATGTTGTGAAGGCCCAGATTGTGCAGGCATTGCACTCTGAGGTGGTGGTCGTATCTGACTCAGAATTGGCAGCTGAGCTCGAGGGTATGTAGGACGTGGCAAGGGTGCCGAGAACTGGTTATGAGGCAAAGAACTCTGAGATACAGAGGATAATGGAGCAAAGGAGGGCAACCCAGGAAGAGTCTGCACAACCGGCTGCTGAGCCAGCATGGGAAGTTGTACTGAAGGCTGAAATGATGGATTTTGCCCCTGTTGCCTTAGATTTGGCATCTGCAACTGAAGGTTTACAGAAACATGTGTTAATTCTAAAGCAACATAACAAGAAGTACTAGTCCTGACATACCAGACGTGCAACATACCATTTGTGGGGTCACCAACCCCAGCATCATCTGTGCCTGCATTTGAAATTAGAGCACAGAAAGCAAAATGAAGTTAACAATCAATACACCTCTGCATTTATATTTGGCAGTCGTATGAGCAACAGCCAATACGACGCACTACACTAATCAAACTGAAGCAGAAAAGTTTCCAGGAGCAGCAACCACGGAAGTTAGAAGAACAGGTTGGCAAGTATCCAGTAAACAGTTTTAGATAACAAGTAGGATATGTTTTTTTTTTCCTTTTTAGTTGAAGATAACAATTGGATTCACATCGAAGTTGATGTTTCCATACCAGTCCCCAAAACCAATTTTCTACTGGAATAGGATATCATATACCAAGTGCCCTTTTTTTGTGCCAGGCCATGAAAGAAGGAGGAATTATCCAATTCAATATGATAAAAGAGGTCAAGCTATATTGTCATACTAACAGGATTAATTTTCATTTATGCAAATAAGAAAAACAACAAACCGAACAAGGACAGGTAATGAAGGACAAGAATACTGGCTATGAAGAATGTTGCCAGTTAAAGAAGAGGAACAAAAAAGCTGAGAAAAAAGAAGGAAAAAGATAGATTCAATAGGCAATCGTGAGCATCATAAACTGAAATTACTCCCATATTTAAACACATTAGAGCAATACAAGGATGAGCACAAAAGCTAAGCTCTTATGGCTGTCAATATGCTGAATTCTATTCCATGTTCCACTTCACTAACTCAAAGGAAATAGGATGGTAGGTCATCTACAATACAAGGGCTTGACTAGTATGACCAGCTGTTAAGTTGCAAAGGTAAATGGATAAAACCAACAATTCCCATGGCAAGAGATAGGTTCTTGTCCTAGAACAAATGCAAGATTCAGCTGGAAGTCCTGGAACTGCCAGGTAATGCCCAGTATTCAGCCAGTCTAATTCCAAGGGGCATTTTGTACAGCTTAGCAATGAATAAGATCTGCTGGCCATTTCAGACGAGACCTTACCAGACTTGCAATGTTCCACACGTGATATGACGAACAATTACATGGAGGCTCAGTGTTTTTGTAACACTATATGTACAGACAATGAATGGTTTCATGAACATTCTCTCTCATCATAGATGGAAAAGAACAACTTGGCCAGCAATAAGATGTACAATGACTGCTTATAACAATGGCCAAGTATATTGCTGCTTCTTCTTAATACCGACACATGCAACTTAGAATCTCCAAGCAAATGTGCTCTGTTCATAATTTTGCTACGGATATCACCCTAAGAACCTCCGAGCAAATGTGCTGCTAAAAATTTTAGAGACTCACCAAAAGCTTAAAATCTCCGAAGTTCCAAGTTTTATCCATTCTAAGCTCCAAAAATTTTGCAGCTTTTTCAGATTTCAGAGCTTTTCTACGGATGTGAAGACTTATGTATAAATTGTAGACCCTCCCCACAAATTTAGTGCTTCTACAAAAATTTTCAGAGCTCCGGGGGGGGGGTGTGATCTATTTAGGTTAGAGACAGGATATCACTTTCCTCTATCCCTCCTTTCACTTGATAAGACATGGATAGCAAGGCAGCAAACAATAAGCTCAAAAGAGATGATAAGACCAGCAAGGGCACTGCATAAAACCTAGATTGAGAGAGAACCTGGAAAAGAGCCTTTGTAAGGTGTGGGCTCCCAGTTAGAAGTTGACGAGCAAGATCCTTGTTTTGTGTAGCAAGCATCTGGAAGCAAATTGAAACTTAATAGACATACTATGGGAATAAATGTAGAAAGACAATTTTTATAGGGTTTTTACCTTCATTTCATGTATGACTTGGTTAAGTTGGTTCCTAGACATTTTTGCTAAATGATGGGTTAAAGGATCATTGCCCACTGGTGCCTGATTCTGGAAACCATTTTGATTTATCTGACTACTCTGAGCACCACCAAGTGCTCCTGCCATGACAGAAGCAGCAGACATGGCAATTGGAATGCCAATAGGCTGGTGAAGAGTTACATCTCCAATGACAGCCGGACCTCCCACCTGCTTCTGTGTATCTGTTTGTTTGTCAAAGCAGCAGGATGAGTGTCAAAACATTCATATCAACAAGAGGAAGATTGAACCCCAAACATAAGAGAGCTCAGAAAGAAAAAGAACTAACCAAAATTGGTCACCATTCCAGGCCCACCCCGACCCTGAAGCAGAAAAGAAGAGCTAGTTTCAGTTTCATGTTCCACAAAGCGAAATCTCACATCTGTCAGTTGACTCATTCAGCACTAAACAATGGACAATTAAATTTTCGGGTGACTTCAAATCTCTTCAGCTCTGAACTTTTCCCAATGTTTATTAAGAGTGCAACATATTAAAAACTTAACAAGAAAAAGGACAACTGCATAAATTTATAAAAAGGAAGACAGAAAATAATTGGTGACTCTAGAGTTGAGTAGCAAGTTGCTCAAGTGACGAACTTCCGGCCAGATTTCTGTTATTGCAAAGTTTCCAATACCATCACCATTCAAAAGTTTTATCAGGCTAGTATGATGTGGGCTTTCTACTAAGGTTTCATGTAAGAGAGATCCACCAAAAGTAAGACCAAAAAAGTTCTCCAAGGTTTAAGCAAATCACACTACAACAGAGTATGAAACAATTGACCAAGTTGATTAGACCCAAAACAAACAAAACAAATACTCAGATATCAAAATTAAGATGAAACAAGGCCAAAGCCAAACTACTGATTAAGAGGTTTTTTTTTTTTTTTGGTGGGGGGAGGGAGGTAGGACAGGGGACAATACATAGTTTCAGTTATGAAAGAGTTGATATTAACAAACCTAGACACGCATGATTGGCATCAACTGGGAACTTTCTATGCAAAGAAAACTGGCTGAAAGTCCACAGTTAATCAAAAAATGTTTCTCCTACATGATGGCCTTTCTTATCAATCCAGTTCCATGCCCAGTCCATATGAGATTTGGAAGTGCTTTCTTTCTGCACTTAAATGGTGGAATTATTTAACACCGCAGTTCCAAGCCCAGCCCCACATGAGAGTTGGCAGCAAGCACTTTCTACTCTTGGAATTTGTTTATGCGCCCAACCCCTAGCCACCCAAAAGAAACGGAAGAAACAAGAAAGTGATCTACTTACGCTTGATGCTGATACAGAGATAGACACAAACACACAATGCTTCAAATCACCCAATCCTCTGCGGCTTGCTGTGGCAAAAGGATTACTACTTGCTTATCTTACTTTTTAAGCTAACTTTTTTGGAGACCATGTGTGTGTACTTCTACAGCAGGTACAGATTCCGAAATATTTTTTTGACAAGTAATTCTTTGTTAAAAGTCATATCAATGGGAAGGAAATAAAATCCAGATCCCAAAATATTAAATAAGACAAAACAAAGTCAACAGTGTTTAACTTACGCTGGATACATACTCATAGTCTTGTTTAGAAGTCTTCAAATTTAATGTCTTCTTGCTTAGATCAGTTAGATGGAATTACATTAGAGCCTAAGTGCCAAACTAAAAGTTGTGTCATTAACAATTAAAATAAATAGAAAAAACAAATATTTGAAAACTGCAAATAAACCTTGCAAAAGTGAATCATGCAAACACAGGTAAACAAGTCAGCAATCTACTCCTGTAGAGGAACACAATAACAGAAATCACACAAACCATGAAAATAGCACATTCACATAATATACCTGATCACGACTTCCAGAGCCTTTGTCATTCTCAGCAAAATCTACACGCAACTGCCGCCCATTAATCTCATATCCCTGAAGATTGCGGCGTGCACTAAGTGCTGTCTCCTCATCCTTATACTCACAAAACCCATAACCTTTAGGCTTTCCTGTTTCACGATCTATAACCAATCTACAGCAGAGAAAAGAAGATAACTTATCTAAACAACATTAACACCACCAAAAGTGAATTACTTCCTTAAAACCTAATTCTAAACAATGCAGAAAATGGTTGGTGCTTGCAGCATACTTCAATCATTTTCTCCCCTTGATAGTGGTACTTACGCAGACAACCATAAACACGTTGAATTAAGGAAAAGCATAAAGCAAAGTTCGGATGCCCTCTCATTTAAATCATGTTATTTTGTCACTAGTTTTCTTTCTTAAATTAGAAAAAGGGACATCCAGTCCTTAAGTGAAACCAGTAACACAGAGACAAATGAGTTATCCAGATGATTGAACAAAAACTATGAACAAATAGCTAATCATAGAACAGATATCCTCCCCAGCACTTAATTATCAATTAATTGTTCTCACCACATCAAGAAGCAGAAGACCCAAGGTTTCTGAAACGATCTGCATACTGTTCAACGTAGAGTACGTGATTAGGACTGATGGTCATGATCCATTTGTTCTCAACAGATCACAGACAAAAACTAAAGCTTCTAAAATAATATCTGATGCAGGCGTAAAGAAACAGAGAGAATTAGTAATGTTTCCATTGCTACCACAGCTGTCTGCTGCTTAGTGCAAATATTATCATTAACGTGTCCAAAGAACATACTCAAAACCCAAGGATTCTAAGCCCAATCTGAACATGTTTGTGGCAAGAAGATGCCTTTGCTCGATCAATTTCTTCCTCTTTCCTACATACTTTAGCACTTCACTTCACTTCATAAATTCACTATATTTCCTCCTAATCCCAAATAACCTTCTGCTCCTTCTTCCATCTATTTCCTCTACAAACCACACTTGGGGGCTACACCATCAAAGATGTATACTTTGAATACCATAAAAACTGGCAACACATGAATCAAACTAATACACAAAATGCATCGATCTCGTCTTATAGCAACAACGGCATTATCTACTTATCTAGGGTTCGATGTAATCCTCAAAGCAAACTGAATGCAGGGCAGCACAAATGTAAGATAAAATCCACCAACCTGAATGAGACGACTGGGCCAACTTCTTCACATATTTGAATAAGCTGCTCTTCCGTGGCATCATAAGGTATATTCCCAACTGAATAAACAACATATACCCATAATCACACAACGAACGTCAACAAACTTTGGATCAAAATCGAGAGGAAAAGGAGGCTAACCGAAGACACAACGGTGCTGCTGAGAAGATGCCATAAAAATCAATCAACACAACATGAATGAATTCTGCCTTAGCTTCTTCTTCCTCAGCATTATGCTGAAGGAGTGTTCTCAATCCCTAGCTTGGAAATTGAAGTTCACAGCTGAGAGTGAAGGGTAGATGAAGGAAAAATATGCCCTAAATTGCACTTGGAATTGTATCTCCAGTGAACAAAGCTTTGGGTTTTCGCAGAATTTGACAAAGGGGTTTTTCCAACCTAAATTTCTGATTTCTAACTATTTGATTTGATTTGATTTGATTTGATTCGATTCGAAGAAGTTCAAGAAAAGATAAATCTGTGTGCTTGTAAGAGGGCACAAACATTTACGAATTATGAGAGCAATCAAGATTGTCCTCAGGGAGAAATTCTGATAATTCGGTGGTATAGATAGTTTAATCCTTATGGGTGGCAAGTTACATTTGGAATTTGGAATTAATGGGCAAATTCGCTTAAAATAATTCAAATTATAAGGTAAATGGGTACAAGGATTTAAATTATGGCTTTTGCTATTAGAGGTAAAAAATGGATTAACTGATTTGATTTTTCTTAAAAATTCAGTTTGATTAACTGAACCAAAAAAAAAAATTGCGATTTTCGTTTCGATTTCGGTTTGGCCATGCAGTTAACCGAAACGAAAACCTACACTATTATTTGAAAAAATAAATTTTATATTGGCCAAGTGTAGATTTTGTTATTATTAAAAGATAAGACCAAAGATACAATAATATGTAAATTAATATTTGACACTTCAAATAGTTAAATTAATTTAAAAAGGAGTGAAAATTAAAAATTAACAATTTAAATTAACGGTTAACTAGTAATCGAACCAAAAATCCGGTTAATCGAACCGAAAGTATAGTTAACTGAGTTTTTCGGTTCAATTACGCTTCACATTTTTGTCGAACCAAAAAATTCGGTTAACCGAAAGGTTCGGTTGGTTTTCGGTTTGCAATTTTTAAGAATTGACTTTCTGATTAATCGAATTTCCAGTTAACTAGTTTTGATCACCCCTATTTATGATACATATATGATTTTTTTTTTTGGCTCAAGTATATGATTTACCCATTTTCGTAAATGACATGAACATTTGACATATCCTATATATCAAATCTTCATGTCATTTAGGAAAATAGGCAAAAGAATTCATATTATGGCATTTGCAATACATATATGATATATCAAATGTTCATGTCATTTACATTCCATTACCACTGGCAAAATTTTATCCAGCGTGATTGTTCGAATTTGGCCAACTCGAAAAAATTGTATAGGGCCATAAATTTTTTTGTTTGAATTTTAAATTTGGATACAAAATTTTTCTTATTTCTATTATCCAAATCCGGTTTAACCAAAATTGAAATTCCTTCCATTAGTCTAACCTAAAAAAAATTAGGTATCGAATAAAATGTTTCATATGAATATTCAGTTGTTATATCGTCTACCCAGTTGTACAAATGCAATTGTGCAACCGGACCAATAAAGAAAACTATCGGATTTCGACTCACTAAAAATTCCCTATAGCTCACAAAAATTGCTGCTATTTATTCAGTTTCGCTCACTAAAAATAATGTATAACTCACTAAAATATTTTAGTGAGCTAAGACATAGTTTTGGTGAGCTAATACATACCTTTACTGAGCAGACATACGTACCGAAACTCATGTATCTTATGTACCGAACTTTCACTCAGTAAAAATATTAAATAGCTTATTAAATGTGCTATTGTACTAAAAAAAATATTATTGTGAATTTGAAACTCACTAAACTGTATTTTAGTTGTCTATATTTTTTTAGTAAGCTATGATATTTATTTACTGAGTTGCTATGTCATACAACTGGTTGTACAGAAGAAGGTACAATCGAATTTCAGCTCACTAAAAATGTATAGCTCACTACAATACTTACTGAGTTGAGATACAGTTTTAGTGAGCTAATACATATTTTTAGTGAGCGGATAGATCATACCAATGCATCTTATATACCATAAGTTTCACTTAGTAAAAGTACTATGTAACTTATTAACATGTGCTATTGTACTAAAAAAATGTTATTATTCATCTGAAACTTACTAACCTATATTCTAATTGTCTATATTTTTTTAGTGAGCTATGTCATATATTTAGTGAGCTATGGCATATATTTAGTGAATTGGACTATATTTAATTAATTCACTATATTTCTATTATACTCACAAAATATAATACAAACATTCTTTTGTCATAGTAAAAAATGATTAAGTTGTAACATAATTCAAGAACTTTACAATATTATTTGCTGGCTATCTATACTATTCTTTTTAGTGAGTTATACTATTTATTTAGTAAGTCATGATAGATATTTGGTGAGTCATAAAATGTAGTGCAAAGCAACAAATTTTTTATATTGAGCTATACTGATAGTGAGTTATTGTTTTCCCTGTTAGACACAAGATTAATTATATTGATTACGTTTGGTGAGCAGAGAACTGATTCATGATTGTTGAATACAAGCTCAATACAAGTGAGCTAAACGTATTTCTTTAGTGAGCCAACGACTATATTTAGTGAGCATATAACTCATATTGGTAAGCTGTTGTTTCTCATATGTACATAGCAACAATGAAAATATCATCTGGAAAAACAATAATAACATCTGTGGTGAGCTATAATGCAACATCAGTGAGCACACATGTCAATCCTAGTGAGCAAGACGTTTCTTTTAGTGAGCAAAAAACTGCTTTGTAGCACAGGGCAATATATCTTTTACAGTGAGCTAAATGTACACCTTTAGTAAGCCAATAACTATATTTAATGAGCACATAACTTATAAAGTGAGCTATCGTTTCTCGTATGTTACAAACCAAAATTTACATGCAATGAATGCAATCCAGTTTGAAAATCTGGAAATTAACTCATCAAAACGCAAAACTAATGAACACAACTTCTAATCCTGAAAACAAAAATAGAGATCGAAAAAACGCTATTAAGCTTGACAAACAATTCCGTTTGATGAAGATTCAACATCAATAGCGACATTAAGATCAAATTAAGCCATTCAATAATTACTGATCACTAAAGCAATCAAAGCAGTAAAGAGTAATCGAACAATTGAGAGAATGAAAACCGCGATTTCAAAAAATTGAGGAGCATGAATTTTTTTTAAAAAAAATAGGTCAGGGCTCAGTAGTTGGAGGACTTAAAACTACTGTTTGTGGACTTGGGTGGACAATTGAGTTGTCCACCCGGTTGTACATAATAATTTGTATATGAATATTAAATCTCTTCCGATTCGTATGATTTAATTTTGATCTAGGCCTGAATTTTTGAAACTGCTAAATCTATACACCCATTTTATGGAAAACTTAGCTTTTGTGGCCAAAAATACTAATATGCTTTACACATCATTATACTTGGACAACATTTTAGATAGTTAATTTTATTAAACTAATAGTGGGAAAAAAACGTATAGACAAACAGTTAACTATGAATTTTTTTTTAAAAAAAAAAAACAGAGATTTAAAATATTTCAAATAAAACTGGATATTTAAAATAACATCCCAAACAAAGGCACTCATTTAAAAGCATGTCTCAAATAAAAGGTATTTCAATATATTTGAATGGTTTTGGGTATGGCTTTATGTAGCTAAGGTTTTAGCAATTAACATTTAAAGTCTAAGGTTTGGGATTTAGGGTTTAAGAGATTAGGGTTTAAGGTTTACGTATTAATCCTAGGGCTCCAGAGTTTAGGGCTTGTGTTTGGTATTCAGGATTCAGCGTTAGTAGTTAGAGTTTTAATTAGTTAACATTACTCGTAAAATATATAATAATTCATACATATTAACTCAAAAATGTATACACAACAGTTTGGGATAACTTGAGAAGATCTGCAGGATATATGGGGCCATATATGGTTTTTTTTTAAAAAAAAGTAAAAACAACTAGAGAAAATGAAGAGAAATGGCAATATTAATATGATTTTAAATAATTACGTATTAAAATTATGAAAGAAACGGTCTTTATTTATGGCGTGTATAATAATGATGATTTTAATATATTTTTTTATATTTTTTGTGACATAATATAATCATAATGTTGCACCAAAGCTATAAGAGATTTCAAATTCACCAAATTCCATCTCAAGCTCCCAGGTTCAATATTCCAATTCACAAGTTTGTCAAAATTAACTCCTGTTTGACTATTTCTAAAATAGTATTGGCATATTGTTAGACAAAAATTTAACTAAGGATGCTAAATTAGACACAATTGTTTGCTAAGAATGATTATAAATTGAAAAAAAAAAATATTTTTGCTCTTGATTTTGCCTCTAAAGATGAAGTTTTGATACTATTTTCTTCTTTATTTCGCTAACATATTAAGTTAGAAGCAAATCTCAAATCTTCTACTCATGCAAGGTGCAAGAATTAACTAAATATTACATGCAAAAATTAATGACAAAAACATTATGTATCGTTATTAAAACAAACAACATAAATTTAGCTTACTTAGCCTCAAACACACGACATACACTCACCATTAGTTAATACCAGACGCCCCACACCACTTGGGCACTAGATGTTTCCTATTCTAGTTATAAACTAAATAATATATATTAGGTCTTAATTGTAAAAAACCAAACAACCACAACCGCAGAGACTTGAACACACAACCAACACCTCCACACGAGCCCTATCCAAGCGCCTCTCACCCGTTAGGCACTACACACTTCATATTTTATGTGCAATCTAAATCATATATGTATGTTTTTTAGTTTTTACTAGAAATTCAAATATTTAAAGTTTTTTTCCCAAAACGTTAGGGTGTCAGTTGACACCCCTTGCACCCACGTAGCTCTACCCCTGGGCATGTACGATCCCATTTCAGTTCATTTCTCTCATCTTTACTTTTTGAACACTGTATGTCCCCATTTATATCCTGAACATATTCACAAGTTATCCCAAGCAGTTGTAAATATTTTTCTAGGTAAACATGTATAAACCCCAAACACTAAACCCAAAATCCTAAACCTTATATGACCCCATGCATATCCCAAAGAACTTCTCAAGTTGCCGCAGGCTATTATGTACGCATTCTCATGTTAGCATATGTGAATTATCATATATGTTGTGAGTAAAATTAACCTATACTCTAACTACTTTGTCTAAACCCAAATAATAACCCCAAGCCTTAACCCATGAACTTTAGAACCCTAGGGTTAATGCCCTAAACCCTAAACCTTACACCTAAAACCCTGAACTCTTAGATCCTCAATCCCAAACCCTAAATATTAAGTTTGAAGGTTCATGGTATTTATTCTATGATTCAAGAGTTAGGGGTTTAATTAGGACTATTATTTAGGTTTGGGGTTAGTAGCCAGAATTTTAATAGACCCTAGACTCTAAATATTGAACCCTAGTCCCTAAACCTTAAAACCTACATTATATATCCCAAACCATAACCCATCAAAAGTAGGCCCAAAACCTTAAACCTTGATATTTGAGAGCTAAACCTAAAGTTATTATACTATCATAGTTTGCATGATCATGGGTCGCAAATAAAGGATTTGAAGCAATAGTATCTTCTTCATTTTGTATCATAATGGACATCTAAGTTCGAACTAGCTAGTTTTGCCATTACTCTTCATTTTCTCTTGTCTTTTTTATTTTTTTTAAAAGCAAACCTCATACAAACCCATGCATGCATATCCCGAAGATCTTCTGAGGTTATCTCAGGTTGTTGCATATGCATTTATGGGTTAACAGGCATGAATTATTATAAATGTTATGAGCAACGTTAATCAAGACTCTAACTACTTACTCTATTCCTAAACCCTACAACCAAACTCTGGAACCCTAGTATCCTAAACCCGACACCTTATATCCTAAACCCTAAATGCTAAACTCTTAGACCTTAAATCCCAAACCCTAAACTTTAAATGTTAATTTCTAAAATGTTAACTGTAGAAATTTGAACCCAAAACCATTCACATATATCAAAATACTCATGAAAAATGAAGGAATACTAGAACCCTACAGTGCAAAACCCTAAACTTCAGAGTCTAAGGTTTAGGGTTAGGTTCTAGGGTCTAAGAGTTTCAGTTTAGTGTTTAGGTTTATTTAACATACAACAAGAATGTGTTTGAGGTTTAGGGTTTAAAGTTTAAGGCTTATGTTTTTGTAATTCATCCCAGGGTTCAAGGATAAAGGTATAACATTTAGGATTCAACTTTTTGGGGTTTGAGGTTTAACAGTTTAGGGTTCCAGTTTTTGATCAAAAACCATAAACTCTTTATTGTACATTCAATGTTTTCCTACCCTTAATCAGCAAAACCCTAAACCTTAAACCCTAGAACTATGATATTTCGATTTCTTTTTTTAGGAAACACCCCAAAAAAGAGGAAAAAATCATTTATACATTACTTAAAAATATTATTTCATATAACTTTCAAATAATTAAGTGTCAAAATTATGAATGGAACTATTTAATATGATTTGAAATAATTAATATTATATTTTAGTTTCTCATTATCATGTGTATGATCTGAAACAAGCAGAGTAGACACTTAGATGCTGACTAGGTCTAACATGTCACATGATTAGAGCTATTTAAGAATTATTCAATCCATATATATATATATATAT
>NCQV01057598.1:0-12743 GCA_002740545.1 Lophocereus schottii | reverse complement strand
TATAGTTGAATTAGTAATTTTAGCTAGAGTAAATAAATTTAAATTTTACCTCCTTTAGATACAAATTTGGGAGAAGACATTCTCATTCCCTTTTTATTATTATTACGTTATTACTATATTTGTTTATTTATTCTTATTATTATAACTTCACAAATTAGTTCTTTAACAATTAGGCTCTTTTATTTAATTAATTAATTAATTAATTTATTATTACTATGTGAGAATCCAAAGATTTATTAGAACTTGAACGAATTATTTAAGGAGCATTACAAGACTCATTTCGAAACCACGTCATTGTTCCAACCTGTGATGCATAAATATATATATGTATATATACACACACCCCCCCTAAAATGATAAATTAAAATGTGAAATTGAAATGCGGTGCCCAACTTAATTAATTTGTGATTAGGGTAGTTAGAAGTAATTAACAAGAATTTTAGGTTCGGGCCATTATGGTTTCTTTGGACCGATGGAAGAAACACCTATTTCCGCCTTAATTACACTGTACAAGCAATTGAGTTATCGTGTCAATAATGCATTGAATATTAGCGATATGCCAACTATACTCGGTATATACACATCCATAATTGCAGTTTGTGAATTTAGATATGTTTCATCCGAGGACTTTCAAAACTGTTTTCCTTTAAAAAATATTGATTTCCAGATCAACCTAGTTCTAAGTGCTCAATCCATTTTTAGAGCTGCTATCATATGATCCCTATCAGATTTCAAAGAACTAAAGATTTAGTAAGATGAGTTGTTATAGAAAGGAGTTATTTGACCAAGTGTGTCACCGTGGGAGTCTCTCGTTTTGTATGTGTGAAGAAGAAAGGCAGAACCTTATGTGTGTACCGCATATAGAGAATTGAAAAAGATCACTATCAAAAATAAGTTCCCTATACCTTGAATAAATGATTTATGGGATTAAATGCCAACAACAGATGTCTTTTCTAGAAATGATTTTGAGGTCCGGACATCACACCTAAACCATACAACCACAGTTTATCTTTTGTAAGAATGCCCTTTTATAGTAATCTTGGAATTGTTTGCTTATCTCATCTTCAAAATTTGATACTATCCAATATTGTTTAATCTTCCTTGCATTTCAACCCAATATTTCCTATTAATATGATCTTCCATGTCTTTGCAAATCCATTATTAAATGTGTAATATATTTTTTTTCAACCTTATATGGTTGTCAACACTCCAGTGCTCTCGACCTTCACCATCTTTATTTCATTATCATGAGTGGTAGTTCATTCCGCTGAAAGCTGATTCACACACCTACCTTACATCTCATTTATTCATAATGATAAGCTCGTACAACTTGTTTTGAATTCATAATGTAATTTAACTCTCGTTGGTGTGGGTGATTGCAAATGTCATAATGCCCTTACTCTCTTTATTTTGCACTTCAACTTCCACACATATATCTTAGATTCTTATAAATAAACTTCTGCATTCTCTATTTAATCTTATTGTTGTACTCGATTTGGCTTTATATGAGCAAAGGCATATTCCTATTGTAGCTTGCTCAATCTATTTATCTATCAATTACACTTTGCTTGTCCAATCTATTTGTCTATCTATTATCCTTTGCTTATCCAATCTATCTATCTATTTATTGCACATTGCTTCTCCTATCTATCAACTGCACTCATCTCGTTGCCTGTGGCTATAAAGTCACCTAGTTGAAGCTCAGTTGCCTATTATCTTATTTCCAATTCATCAGTTAAACCTAAGTATAACCAGATGGCCTTTCTCCTTGGTTAATTATTTATTAGACCCTCTATGATTCATATTTATAAACCACAAGTCTTATAATATTGTATTTCACAACTCATGATACACTTATGGTTATCTTTATTCTAACCATCCCATGTTAATCAATCCTTTATAAATCTTTTCTAGTCTCATTATTTATTTCTTTTGTTCCTAATTACTCATTTGACTATCAATTTCATCATTTTTTTCTCTGACCATGTTTATTCTAGTGTTTAATTTGGACTTAGAGTAGATCTTACACTAGTCTAATGAGGGAAGATCATGTGATGTATTAAGAACATCAGATGAGGATTTTTCGATAAGGGTATAATCCCAAACAATGTCTAGCAGTATTAGACTAAGCTAGAAGAAGTATCGAGAATAATGAGACAGTTCAAGTACACGCTAAGGTGACACAAGGACTACACAAGATTCATATGGTCATTTTGACCAAGGAAGGAGACAATCAAAGTTCAGATGAGATATAAATATTCCAAAGGGCTTCTCTAATCAAGGGTGTCAAGAGATTGGATATCAAAGATATTTGAGCCCTTGTTACAGTAGGCTTTATAAGTCAGTACCAAAGTACTTATTAGGAAATGCAATGGTTTTTATATTTATCAGTGGTCAAGACATAGAACCAGTAGAGTAGAGTACCTCCTTTGTAGTAACAAATATTTTTTCTTTTGAAGAAAATATCAATTTTGAACCAAAGTAATCGAGCCAGTGAAGTTACTGAGGATCTAGATACTCGATTGCAGGATTAAGTAGTTGTGCACTTTAAGCTAATCATACCTCTTTGGATGGAAGCAATGAAAACCAACTATTGATATTTGAGGCAGTTTTGCATACATGAATAAGCTTTATAAGTTTCGAGGACGAAACTCTTTAAGGGGGGAAGACTGCAATAGTCCGATCCTAAATCATATTTATTTATTTAAATCATATTTATTTTAATTAATCATGGTTATTTATTTAATTGATCATGCTTATTTATTTAACCAAATCATGTTTATTAATTAAATTACACCCAATTTATTTATCGAATGAATTCCATTATGTTATTTAAAATTCTCACCTTCATTTATCGTATTTAACCATCCTGGTTAGGAGATATTTCATTTGGGTCCCATTTTGCAATTCAAGTTTCATTAATTGTTAATTCCAATTTCATTAATTGATTAAATATCGGGTGAATCAATAGTATGCCTCGATAATTATGGTTTAAGAAATTATGATTATTGTTGTTATTTAATAACCTCGCAAAAATTTAATTTCGAGCTACAAAAATTCAAGTCGCATACGGTTTACTTCCCTTTTCTAGCCCAAACTGTGCAAGCAAATCGTAGCCCAACAACTTTCCATTATTAACCAAGTCAATTACCATGATTTAAACTTAACCATGGTTAGCCAAAAAGCCACTTTAAGGGAAAGTAATATTAGCCAAGTGATGTTGATTTATTCTAACCAAGCAAACACACACACCCACTTCTCTCTTCTCTCTCTCTCTCTAGCCGGCCATTTCCCTCCTACTTTGCTGCTATTTTGTGGCGTTTTTTGGCCAGTTTTTGGCCAACCCCAGCTGCCCCGATTCGCCCTAACATCCTAGTACCACTAGCCACTATTCTCCATCATCAAAACCACTAAACCTCACCTCAATCTCTACTTTTATCAAGCTTGAAGTGAGTAACCCTGAACTTGTCTCTTTGGATTTTTGGTTTTGATTTTTGTTTTGCTATTTATGGTTGTTGATCATGTTGGATTGATAGAATTAAGGGTTATTTTGATGTTTTATTGATTGAAATAAGCTTGGAGCATGCCAGGGTTTAAGGGTAATCAAGTTCATGCAAGCTTAACGTTAAAATGTTGGATTTCGATTGTTTTATCTTTGATTTGATCGCCTTTTACCTATTGATGTTTGTGATGACGTTTTTGGTGATTTGAAATAAGTTGCAGTGAATCCAAGTTGGCCATAGACTAGGGTTTTGGCAAGTAACGCATGGTTTGGATTAAATTAGCATTAAGCTTGGTTTGTGTGTGTGTTTGTTTGAAAAAAAGATCTTTATTAAACATGAGGATGAAGTAAAATTGAGTGTGCCGGTTTTTTATGATGTTGGGATGGACCAAGGCTTGTTTACATGCTTTTAAGGAATGGGTTAAGTTGAGAATTTGTGTGAAAAGAGACGGAAAAGCTAAAACAGTTAGGGCTGAAAATTTTAGGAAAACAGGGCAGATTTCGGGATTAAACTAGTAATGATCCGGCCATGGAAAAATTATGATTTTTGGTGGGTATATATTTCAGTGTGTTATCTTTCAAATGGATTTTGAATTACCTTAATTTGAGATCTGTCGAAAAAGTTAATGTCGTTTTACCAAATCTGTACGGAATTGATGAAAACTAACACACTTGTGTTTTAGCCCCATTTTGGGAACCTTATTATGGGAATCATGTTTTGTGTTGTAAATGAAAGTTTTTCAGGACTTCTTAATCTTTTCATATTGGGATTTTAGGTCCCCACTTGAGGTTAAGGTGAGAGTTATGAATTTTTGAATAGAACTGACCAGCTTTGGCGCAATTGGGCTGTTATTGCAATTTCTGTGCAAGCGTCTATTTAGAGGAAAATTTTGAAAATTGTACTGCAGGTTGTCCATATTATTTTCAAATTTCCTATAAGATTTCATGAATTTTGATTGAGAATTTTGAGTTTGGTGATTTTTGAAAGTATTTTGAGTAATTCTGTAAAGAGCAATAATAAAGATTGGGTGAGATTGATCATGCACTTATTTTGTGCATTTTGGGCTAAGTAAGGTCATTTAAAGAGGAAATGAATATTCAAGGACTTTCATAGAGCTTTTAGGTTGATTAATGAGAAAGAAGAAGACAAGTATACAACTTGCGAGCTTGTTTATAAGCTTTGAATCAATTATGGATTTTATAAAGAAAATACCATGTTTAGTGAGCTTAATAGCTTTTATTGAGTACAATGATTCATTTGGGGTGGAATTATATACGTAATAGATTTATGAATGAATTGTGGGAGCTGAGGAGAATTTTTGACTCAGAAATCATATTTATCAGATCAAGTTATTGCAGTTTATACCATTTTGAACTAAGATATATTTGTCTTAGCCTCAAATCTTTATTACTTACTCAATTTAGAATGTATCAAATGTAATCAAGCCAATCTGCTGTACTCACTGTTATCTTGAACCAAGCTATATATCAACGAGCATTAAATCCCGTATCAGCAACCTATCTCAGAAAAGGCCACAGCCACTCCCTGATTTGTCACCATCAAGACCTTTTCCTTTGTAAGAGCATTTATCTCATTATGGTGTATTTTACTTTCCTTTATTTTATATCAGATTTAATTACTTTTGTTAATTCAGTTTTGAAGTTACATTAAAATACTCAAGTTATGTATACCATTTAATTATTCANTTTCTATTACACGTACTTTTAATCACTCAATTATTTGAGCCAGGATCATTTGCTGACTACACATACTACGGTGACATTTATAAAATAGAGTTGAAGCCTAGTTATCTTTCCCCGTTATGCATAAGTGTTATCAAGTCAAAACATATTTATCAAGTCAGATGACATTTATGAAATAGCTTACTTTTATCAAGTCAGATAACACTTTTAAAGATTCAAGTACATCCATTGCCTGTATCTTCAGAAAGCAGATCATTTTTATCAAGTTACAACTCTTAGTGAGTTTATCAATGAATCAGTTTATACAGTGATTTGCCATTTAACTTGTGACCCCACCAGTTATCATCTATAAGGCGTCAGCCTATCATTTACCCACACGGCTTCAGGCCAACTCTTAATCGGATTAGCAGATGTATACCTATTTATAGTTCATATCATTGCAAGGGGTTCACATCCAAATAATAATGAATAATTTAGTTTCATATTACTTTCATTTTCATTGTTATTGCGAACTAAATGAATTGCAAAAGCGAGTACCCATCAACAGTCTTTCTATACTCTTTTTACAAGATAGGAATGCATGTATTGAGTGTTAGCTCACACTTTTGAATTGTTTTCATATTTTTCATTTTAGGTGATGAAGTATCACATGTTTCTCCATTTAGCAAAGTCCTTTTGAAAGTCATCAGATGCTCAGAGTGGATTCAGCACAACATGAATGTTGGGATCGATCTTAGGGTCAAGTTGAGTCTATATTCAATATACTTGTGTAGTGTAGAGTGCGAGTTAGCACATGGTATGATTAAGTCGATTGTTTTGAAGTTGAATATTATGGACTTTGGTCTTGAAGTATTTCAGTTTAATAGATATTGTGATTGCAAACATGAGTTGCAAGGTTAAATGGTTTCAGCGAGCCTGGTCCTTATCAGGACGACCGTAGCGCCTTCTATTATTAAGTCTTCCGTTGTCGTTTTTCATAAATCATGTCATTAGCATTTTGGGGGCGTTACGGGTTAGTTTATGAAGGATTAAGTACTTTTGAATGAGAGCAAATGAACATATGATTGATTTCCTTCAGTATCTTGCCATTCATAAAAAAACTCTATAATGCAGTTAAAATGATCATTTTTAAAGACATGCTAGCATTTTCTAGAAAAGCCTGCACCAAAGCCATATGGCCTCGATGTTTTATCAGAACCGATGCTAAGTAGTGTAATTATCACTTCTTTCAAGTTTGAAAGTTTGGAGAGCTCTTAGTTATCAAGATCTGATATTAATTTTCGGAATCATAGATAAGGAATTGTTCAATTCATGTTGTGTGTAGATGCAAACCTATGGGTGTAGTCTGTGATGAATTTTTAATGATCATTTTTTGATCTTCGATCTAGATACCACATTCATCTTTTGATTTTCATTATGAGTTTTTTTTCTTCCTTCTAGAATTAGCTCTAATTGGAAAAATCTAGAGTTTCTCTCTTTGTTTAATAAGCCGTTGCATCCATAAGTTAAGTCTATGATTATTGGGATCATCTAAAAGTTTTCCGTTCATATAATCAATGTTTTTAGGATATTAGCCAGCGATAAGAGTGGGTTGGCAAAAGTGGAAGTCTGTGTCCGGGGTGCTGTGCGACAAGAGAGTGCCGCTAGGATTGAAAGGCAAAGTTTATCGGAGAGTAGTTAGACCGGCTGTTCTTATGGATCGGAGTGTTGGCCTATAAAAAGTTACAGGTCCAAAAGTTGATGGTAGCTGAGATGAGAATGGTCAGGTGAATGTGTGGTCTTACGAGATTAGACAGGATTAGGAATGTCGTTATCAGGAGCTTAGTCGAAGTTCTCCCATTAGAGGAGAAGATGAGGGAATCGAGGCTTAGATGGTTCGGCCACGTTAAGTGGAGAAGTGTGGCCGCCCCAGTGCGGAGGTGCGAGATGATCGTCCCCCCCGGTGGAAAGAGAGGGAGGGGTAGACCGAAGAAGAGCCTAGAGGAAGTGGTTAGAGAGGACCTGAGAGTTTTCGGTCTGATGGAGGACATGGCTCAGGATAAAAGGCTGTGGCGAGATAGGATTAGAGTCTCTGATTGTAGGGGTCCGGCTCCGTAGGTGGTTTGTAGCTCCGGTGGGATGGGGCGGGTTTTTGTGTGCTTGTCTGCAGGTCGTGCTTAGATGGGCCGTGATGGCTTCTAGCACCCTTGGTTTGTTAAGATATGTCCCCGCTCCTTGTCTATCTGGTCTACAGACCCTTCTCCCCCATTGGTAACTTGGTTTGCAATCATTTCCTATTTAAACCATTTTTCCAAAAATTGTTTTGTGGGTCTTTAGGAATCAACTTCTCTATGGGTAGGAACACCGGTAGGGGTAAGGTTGCCTATAGCTGAATCTCCCTAGACCCCACGAAAGCGGGACCCACACTGGGAGTTGTTGTTGTTGTTGCTAGTTTGTCAAAAGAATTACCTAGTGCTTTTTGGCCCAATCGCTCACCTCATATTTGACATTTTTGAGTTTACGCATAATTTTGAACATGTTAGCCTCTCTCTGTTTGTCTTTCCATGATTTTCAAACTATAGTATTTACAATTTGGTTTCTACACCAGACGTTCTAGACCCCAAATTGGGAATGCCTTGGTTCGTGAGTGATGGTCAAAATATTGCTGGGAGAGTGGCCTGAACATGTAAAACTTCCATATAATTCACAGACATTAGGATAATCATTCATAGACTTGATGCATGTGCACCCCTTTTCTTCCATGCAAGTAAATTGTGTGATACCTGTAAAGCTTCTGTATTGCTACTACAAAGGAAGCTTTTAATGCACTGGAACTTGTTAAAATTAGAGGCTGACCCCCCTACTATTTCATTTGTACAAGCTTTTCATTAAAGTCTCCCATTACATACAAGGGGAACTCTATGATGGTGTTCAGTAGGGATAGGTATTCCTAGAACTCATCTTTTTACCTATTCTATGCTAGAGCATATATTCTTAATATAATGGAGTTTTTTTTGCATTTTTCGTGTGGTGGACTAGCATATGAATCGCTCTTTATTCTCTCAAAAGGATTGATGCATGCCTGTTATTCTATAAAATTTCCATTCCCCTTGAGTGGTTGACTGGAGTTACAAAGTCCCAGGGTCCAAAGTCCAGTTGTGCTGGTAATTTGTGAATATTCGTATCATTGACTAATGTTTCTAACAGGAAGATTAAGTCAGATTTATGCTTTCTAGCTAAAACTTTAGCTTCAAGTAACACTTGTGACTTTTTAAGCCCTCAAGTATTCCAGCATATGATCTTCATAGATGGAAAGGACAGAAAATGCCCCTCTAGGGGGCAAAAAAGTGCATACTCTTGAGGTCTTGTTACGGGGGCTAATAGTTGATGTACCCTTGGAAGTGACACTTGATATAAGTTCAACCGTCCCTGGCCTCGCCTATAAGTGACAAAATATGAGCAACATTATGTAATAATAATAACAAATATACTAAAATCTACACACTTTATAGGATTACAAAAAATCATACTACTTTAGACTATACGTTCCTAGGGTAACTTAGCGACTGTAATTAAACTGAAGTAGAAAGGGGTATGATTGCCGCAATCCATCAGCCACCTCATTTTAAGGAGATTACATAAATAGAAATCCTTCATCCTTTATCTCTTGGTATTAATAAGTAGTGAGCACTTCTTAAAAAATCCCTACACTAACTGGATCGTAACGTGAATAAACTTGGAAGTTAGCCAACTGGTAGTAGGTATATAGCTGAAAAATAAACTTGGAACTTAGCTGATATAGCTGAAAAATAAAACTGGATAAAAATTGAAGCTGAGAATCACATCCATAACCAAGTAGTAAGCTGAGGAATGTACTTGACCGAGGATGGGGGACTAAGTATCATCTCTAGCTATAGATTTAGGCTGCTCACCCCTAGGAGGTTCAGACTGGATCCACATTACTAGGTGATTCAGATTGAACCCTCATAGCTAATGGATTAGCCAAAATAATGTTCTCAGAGTCTATATATGCAGGGTTAATAATAGCTAGCTAAAGTGTGGACAATACCATGGAAGCCTCAGGATTATGTTCCATAATCAACTTACCCAATCGCTTTGGAGAAGGGATCAAAGAAAGTTACCCAACAAACAATCACAAAGTTAAGCCATTGAACAACCATGGTATATTTGCGCACACTAGGCATTTATCCTCAGTTTTAGCAAATCTTAGCACAATCCAATCATTCCCTACGTACATAAATGTAAATAACATGGCTCTTCAGAAAGGTCCAATATTTTTTGGCCTTATGTATCTTTCATATGACCAATTCAGAGGCTTGAATTTTGATGTCAACATCTTCAATAGTGATAATATTTGGATTCTTGCTAAACATAAGATGATGATGTTACTTTGTATCATCTACTTCCTATTTGTGGCATTTGATTTCAAATTTTTTGAATTTTAATTTGCTTTGTTATCTTTGGAATGTTAGCATGATTAATATTCCAATATATCTTATACCATTGAGACATGTTATTACGCACATATAACCTCATTGCTTTTGTCCATAATTATTATGATCCCTAATACTTTTATTGCTTATTTCTAGAAGAGAAAAATTATATCGCTTGATCATTTTTCGATGTCCTTGATTTACTCTTGATAGGGGAGAATTTTGTTACTATATGTTAATCCCTTGTTACATCCTTATATTGCTTTTGAGAATTTCAAGTCAACGAGCATCTTTATATGTCATTGATTTGTTAAGGGGGAGTTATATGTGTTTGTCAGAATTTTTATGCTTCGATTTTTCTTTCTCCTCTTGTGCAATCTTTTGATGAAATACAAAAAGGAGCAGAAGTATTTGGCACAGGATTCATGGTGTAACATTCAAAATTGTATTCATGTGTTATTTTTATTGGGTTTAATCTTTCATCAAAAAGGGAAAGATTGTTAGCTTCCTTAAGCTTACAATGCATTTTATGAATATGTTTTGATGAAAGGCGAAAAGGAGTACTTGGTCGATTAGTATGTTTATTATATTATATTATATTTGGACTTGTATAAGTATTTCTGCTGTTTAAATGTGTTATAATTATAAGTAGATATTGACATGATTGATCTTATATTATGTGTGACAATAGCTTTGAGATTGTTTAATATTCAAATTTAAACATGTTATCTTTATGATATTATATTGTGTAATTCAAATTTGAATATAAGATTGTGGAGCTATATTTATCAAGCGCAAAGATTTGCTCTTAATATGATAGAATATTTTGGAAGACTATGCTACAAATTATGAATGGTTCTAGAAGATTCTTAGCCAAGATATTCTCAGCCAAAATAGAATCAGCAAAAATAAGTACTGAACGTTGGAAGCTGAAAATGAAAACTTTTCAAGGACCCTTTTCAAGGCCTTGAACTGAAGCTGATTTTAAGTAAAATCCAACAGCTAGTTTGCAAGAGCTTATTCAAGACTTGGCTATAAATATGGAGCTGAATGAAGAGCTAAACAACAAGAGAGAGCACAAGCAAAGAAGAAGAAAGAGAGCTACACTTGCAAATCAAGAGGAGGAATTTGAGAAGAGTTTGAACTCATATTAGCATATTTATTTTGTTCTCTACCAAAGAAGTGTATCTTATAATTGTTACTTTTCTTTGTATTGGGTTGGGTTAATTAGTTGGAAGACCGACTACCCAAATACGATTGGAAAGCAACACATACATTGAGACACCTATAATTGTAGGGTCGACTAGGAGGTTGTACGATTGGTGAATCGTGTGTAATCGATCGACCTAATAAAAGAAAGAGGTTCAAAATCACATCAGCAAGGGGCACTTGAGGGTAGAGGACTAGGCATAGCCGAACCTCTATAAATTGTGTATTTTTGTCCACATTTACATTTTTCGCATTTCTATTTCTATTATTTTGTGACTTTGATCATCACCTTATTTACTCCTCTCTAGGGTGATTTAACTAGTCAAATTGGGCCAACAAAGGTAGTAGGTCCCTAGATCTTACCCAACAAACACCAAGCAATCAATTCTTCCATAGGAATGGGGTGTGGTTGTGGGGGGCAAATCGGGCATTGGGGGATCCTCATTGGCCTGATTCAAACAATTGGATTATAACCCAAGGAAAATAGCCATGGAGGTGTGTCTCTAAGAGGTTGGGGACAAATTTCTCTTTTAGATAAAAGCACTTAAGCACTACTATGACCTCGTATACCAAATCTGAGGGCATTTGAGTAGCTAAAGTATTGGTTGAACAAATTATTTTTTAGTCTATCGAGGTCATGGCAAACAATTTTCCTAACCCACAATTTTTAATAAATATTTTTATGTCCATCCAATTTTGTGTAAACATTTTCTGGGACCAAACTTTACCAAACCTAACTTTTTGAATTACACCATGTACCTTAAGTTTTTTATGTTTGCATGTGCTCATTCTTGAACTACGACTAGTCTGATTTTATACCGGATATGTAAGAAACCTCTTCAAGGCTCAACCACAAAGATTCATTTCCCTAAAGATTCATTTAAATTGACATCCCTTTGCCTCCAAAAAAACCCCAAAAAAAAGGAGAGAATGCAAGAATTCCTAAGCCAAACACCTAAAAAGACAGGCTTGGCAAAATAAGAGTGAAAAAGAAAATTTTGTTTTGGAGGGCAAAGAAGCATTACTTCCCTCAATTCCCATCAAATTAGACTTGGATAAATCACCTACCTAGTTGAACATCTCTCCCAAATCATCATAGCCTCTAGCTTAAGAATTCAAGACTCTTTGCCTTAACTGTGATCGTAAATCCAAGAGTTGAAACTCACTCCCGATTTACGACCTCGTGAAGCATTTCCTGACAGAGGAATAACCATATACCAAACTCAGGGCTTCCTTTATCTATAAATTACGGCTTATCTAACTAGGACAAAACTTCCTAGTAAGAACCCTTATCTAGAACAGGATCCTTTGTCGTTGCCCAAAACCACTTTTTCAAAGCTTTTGTTCCTTCCCTTACCCATAAATTAGGGGCTATGTGACCAGCACAAGAGCACTTTAATTAAAAGTTACTCCTTCCATAGCCTGGTAATAGCCTTCATTGTTATACTGTGCAGCCTATCTGAACCAAAACCTACATTCTAACCAGCCAGTCACACTTTACCTTCTCAGGCTTTGTGCAATTGACATTGCAACTAGGATCAGTGACCCTTAACTACATGTATACAAGGCTAAGTCATGACATCTTTCCATAGTCCGTTAACACATAACATACACTTTCTCAGGCTAGCAAACATTTATGCACCGATATATGGGTCTCTGGGAAAAAGAAAATTTTGTTTTGGAGGGCAAAGAAGCATTACTCCCCTCAATTCCCATCAAAATAGACTTGGATAAATCACCTACCTAGTTGAGCATCTCTCCCAAATCATCATAGCCTCTAGCTTAAGAATTCAAGATTCTTTGCCTCAACTGTGATCGTAAATCCAAGAGTTGAAACTCATTCCCGATTTACGACCTCGTGAAGCATTTCCTGACAGAGGAATAACCATATACCA
>NCQV01057592.1:0-10384 GCA_002740545.1 Lophocereus schottii | reverse complement strand
ATTTCACTAATTGCTACAATGTACCCCCTTTTTTGTGGAAATATCTCCTTTGCTATTATATTTTTACAATTTTAGGATTATTGTAGCACATTTACACATGCGACAAATAAGTTGCCACTAAAAATCAATATTTTTGTAGTGAGAACATCAGCAGCCAGAATTTGTGTGCTTCTCTCATCATACAATCCTCTTCTCGACGAGCCCTCCTTCTCCTTGGCCCACAGAGACAAAATGTAGGGCTGACACCAATAGTTTATCACGGAAGAAGGGACTCATTGAGCTGAGGTTACTAACTAATACTAATATAATACAAAATACTAATATAATAGAAAAGAACTATCTTTTCTGTATACTTTCCTTGGTTCTCTTGCTATCGCGGGCTTTACGTGATCGATCGGATCATATAGGTATCCCTTCAACACAACATAGGTCATCAAAAGGATTTCAAAGACCCACCAAAGCCTGAAAGCTATGATCTTTAAGAAAATGGATTCATATTCGAAAAGTGCATAGCTGCATGGATAAGCTTACACTAACACGTCAATTTGTGATGATCCAATTCAGGATTTTTCTTGGGAGGTATATGATAATTCATATTTTATATAAACTTTTACCCTTCATTTTGCCTACTTTTAAGTCTTTGAAATATATTTTTATGAGTAAATAATGCATATTTTATGTGATTTTCAGGTAGAAATAAATATAGAAGAATTTGGGTAGAATTGATCAATTCTACTCGAATCTCCCACATGTGCAATGCCTAAAGTCCAAGCTCAAATCCAAGGGAAAAAAAAGAAAAGAAAAGAGAGAGGCAGCTGTGTTTTTTAATGACCCGTAGTTTGTGGCGGCACAAGCCAACCCCAACCTACCTCTTCCCCCCTCACCATGTGGGCTTCTTTGTGAGCGGTCCAGTCCCTCTTCTTCCCCCTAGCCTCCTCTATTCTCCTTGTCAGCCTCCTTCGGGCCAGTTCGGTGGCCCATTCGTAGCCCAGTGACCACCAAGGCCGAGCCTTGGCCTGCCTCCATCTTTCTCCCCTCTCTCTCCCCCCCGGGCCTATTTGCACAGCCCGTTTGGCTCCAAGCTCAGTGCCCAAACTCACACCTTTCCTTCTCTCCTTCTCTTTCTCTCCACCCGACTGGGCCTTGCCTATGACCCAACTCCAGCACCTGCCGCCTGCCTTTCCTAACCCATATCACTTCAGCAGCCAAATTTATCTTCTTGTGAGAAAAACCTAGTCAAAGCTAATTAATTTTAATTAATTGTTAGCTTAAGACTAGCCCTTTTTCATGCACTATGACAGCAAATTAATTCATGAAAATTAATTTTTATTAATTTTTAGGCACCAAGAGGGGGTGAATTTTCACTATAAAAAGGGGTCATGTGTTAGAGTAATTTCATTCATCCATTGATTCACTCACTCACCCAATCATCTTCTCATTCTCATCTTCCATCTTTATTTTTTTTTTTTTTTTTTTTTTGGGTAAAGAGAGTCATTGTAAGACAAAACCATTTGGATTGAGGGGTTTGGAAGAAAATAAGCTTTGTTAGCTATTTTTTTCTCTTTTCTTCTCAGCTCATTTTTGAGTCAAATTTGAGAATTCACACTTGATTATATCATTCGTGTAATTGAGAATAAAAGTTTGGGCATAAGAAAAAAAATATACCAACATCAATGGTGTTTTTGCTAACTATTAGCGGTCAAAATGTTCAGTTATAGGATCAGAATGGATCATTGATAATAATATTATTTTGTTAATTTCTTATGGGATTATATTTGTCTCTTTAATTGCATAATTTTGAGTTTATACTTGATTTTATCTATTTATACATCTTGATACTAATGTTTAACCATGTTGATTACACTAGTTTAATTTGCTATCTCAAATTAATATTAGACCTTGTAGGCTAATATGAATATATGCAATTTGGGCTTAAAATTATAATTGTCAAACTTGAATAATTTATTCTAGAAATTAGATGAGTTATATCTAAAAAGAATGATTCATGCTAACACTCTAGATAAATAATCTCATTTAATAATTATAATTATATTTTTAACTTATGCCATAATGCTTGTAACTTATGTTGAATAAGAGACAAATTGAATCCCCGTTTAAATTAGTAAGCCAATATTTGCATTAATGGTGAAATCTAAAGTCCTAGATCATTCTCTAATTTAATTTCTCTCCAATTTCTTGACTCACTTACTCTTCTTTTGTCCCGTTAATTTATATTGATAATTGAACTCCTCAATTGAACTATTCTTTATAATCAGAAATGCTAAATTTAAAATTATTATTGTTACTCGTGGGATCGAAACCCCTATAATTGCTAGTCTATTATTAACTTTGTATACTTGCAAGTAAAAAGAGTTTTAAAACTAAATATAAAATTCACACCAGGTTTTTGGAGCCGTTGTTGGGGAGCGAATAGTGATTTTTGAATTTTTTTCTTCCTTTTCTTCTTTTCATTTTTTTCTTTCCCCTATTCCCCACTAATCAAAAAATTTTATTTATTTATTCTCGACACCCGTCCCTTCTATTTACATTGTTTCATTTTTTTTATTCCTCTTTCCCAATCCTTCCTAATCTAACCATATTAATTTTGTTCTTCCCTCTCCCTTCTAATCTAATTATTCGCCCCTTCTAATATAATCTATTCTAGTCTAATCTAACTCTTTCATTTTTGTTATTTTGTCTATTTTATCTAATCTAACAATCCCTTTTCCTTTCATTTCCTTTGTTCTATATTTATTTTATTTTATTTTTTATTATTGTGCTTTTTTTTCAATTGTCCCCCTTCCCTTGGATCTTTCTTTTATTTGTTTATTTTTATTTTTTTCTCTTCTTATCTCTCCCTTCTCTTTTCTTCTTATTTGTTTTGGTGGCTATTGTGGTGGTAATTTTATTCTATTCTCTTGGTTACTTATGGGTATATGCATGATAGACGTTCGTTATCCTTAGATTTCGTAGAATATAATTCTGAAATTGAATGCTCTCTTCGTGAAATAAGAGTTAAGAAATATGAATCTTACAAAAAATGGCTGAAGAACAAACCTCACCACCTAAGCAACTTAAGAAGTATTTTACTCCTGCCACTTATGAGTCACCAACAATAACACGTATGCGCACTGTTATGGGGCTATTTGAGATTAAACATTCTCTTATCCCAATACTCCCATCGGTTTATGAGCTAGAGTTTGAAAACCTTTTCATGCATGATGATGCATTCTTGGAGATTTGCTCCACTGCATTTTTAAATAACATCTCTGATGATGCTCTTCACTTGTGGCTTTTCCCTTTTTCTTTAAAAGATAAAACTAAAGCTTGGTTGGACACTAAGACAAATATCACCACTTGGGATCAATTGTAAAAGGAATTCTTGGAAAAGTATTTCCCTATTGATAAACTGACTGCCTTAAGACGTACTATAACCACCTTCTTACAAAATAAAAATGAATTATTGCATGCAAGTTGCAAAAGACTTAAAGAATTGTTGCAAAGTTGTCCTCACCATGAGGTATCTATATGGCAACTTGTCCAGAGTTGTTACTATAGCTTATATGAGCATGATAGGCAAATGGTTGATGCATCTTGTGGTAATAGTTTCTTGTACAAAACTCCCGAAGAAGTTTGGGAATTATTTGAACATTTGAGTGAGAATTCACACTTATATGCTACTTTGTCAGGTTCTGATTTACCTAGGCAATTAAGGAGTAAAGGGGAATTTATGAGGTTTCACATTCAATTGACCTGTCTAGGAAAGTTTTTAATTTAGCTAAGAAATTCGATCAATTATTGTGCATGAACAAAGTATCTAATGCCCCTTCTATGTAAGATGTGTGTTCGATTTGTGCTAGTCCCCTACATACTTCTATTGACTGTCCTTGTATTGGTTAGTCTGATTGTGTGATTGAACAAGTAAATGCTGCCCAAGGATTTTCTCCATCCAACAATCCTTATTCTAATACCTATAATCATAGTTAGAGGAATCATCCGAATTTTTCATGGCGGTGATAAAATGTTGAGAATCCTCAAGCATACGCTAGTAGACCTACCCATCATAGTTTCCAAAACTAGAGATATGCTCCTCCTTCTTCCCATCAAGCTCCATCTGGGAGCTCTGATATAGACAAAGTAGTTTCTGCTCTTGGTACCTTGACTTATGTTGTGTAAAATGTTGATTTTAAGCTACAAGAGATTGAGTCTAAAATGCATATTGTTGACTCTTACTCACAATCTATAGCTAAGTTAGAAAACTAACTTAGGCAACTAGCCATAGCTGTAGGTAAAAGAGAAGGAGAAAAACTTCTAAGTCATTCCATACAGAATCCTAAAGGCCAACAATTTGAGCAATTGAAAGCTGTAATGGTTCTTAGGAGTAGTAAAGAAGTAGATAACAAGATCAGTGAGAAGCAACATGATAAAGAGGAAAGACTTAAGAGCATAGGGAGCAAGCTTGAGATTGAAAAAGAGAATGACTCATCCCCTTCTCCTGTTGTGTTTGGCTCTATTGTGATATATAAGTCAAGGGTTCCTTACCCTCAAGCTTTGGATGCACCATTGTCTTCCAGGAAAAATAAGCAAAAAATGACATCTTAGAGACTTTTAAACACGTTAAGGTTAATTTTCCCCTCTTAGAACCGACTAGATAGATCCTGGCCTATGCTAAATTTCTTGAAGACATGTGCCCTTTTAAAAAGAAATCTAAAAGATGATAAGTATAAGAAGGTTTTTCTAAGTGAAAAAGTGAGCTCGATTTTGAAATGTGACACTCCACCTAAGTTCAAAGATCCCGGTGTCCCTACCATTTCTTGTTTTATTGGCCATCGCAAAATTGAAAAGACACCTTTGAATTTGGGTTGTAGTGTTAATTTGATACCATATTGTATTTATTTAGAGTTGGGATTTGGTGAATTGAAACATTCCCACTATAACCTTCAGCATCCTGATCGGTTGGTTAGAACTCTTAGGGGGTGAATAAATGATGTCTTGGTGCAAATTGATAAAGGATTATTTCCTGTTGATTTTGTTGTGTTGGATATGGACCACAGTCATGCTTCTAAGTAGATCCCTCTTATTTTAGGACGTCTCATCCTAGTCACAGCTAATGCTACAATTAACTACAGATCGGGAGTGATGGACTTCTTGGTCATGAACATGAGGGTTGGGCTTAACATTTTTAAAGCTACTTCTCAACCTGTGTTTGAGCATGAATCTAAATGCTTCTTTGTTAATGTTATTGATAAAATGATTAAAGAAGTTTTACCTGCTATTCTGAACACTGATCCCTTGGCAACCTGTCTTTTTCATGGTGATTTGAGATTATTTGACTTAGGAAGTACAATAGACGATATGGATTCTATTATAGATGCCACTCCTCATCTTGAGTCCTCCTCTTAGGTGTCCATTTATGAACCTCTTCCCCCTTTGGTTGGTTCTCCTATGCCACCTTCTGTTGTGCCCCCACCCTAACTTGAGTTGAAACCTCTCCCTGATTCACTCAAGTATGTGTTTCTAGGCTCTAAAGAAACCCTACCTGTTATTATATTTCTCTTTTGTCTTGTGATCAAGAGAAGGAGTTGATTTATGTTTTGTCTAATCATAAAGGTGCTATAGGGTGCTCAGTTGCTGATTTGAAAGGGATTAGTCTCACAATTTGTATGCATATAATTCATTTGGAGGACGATGCTAAACCTATTAGGCAAATGCAACGTACACTAAAACCCCACATGAAAAAAGTTGTCCAGAAAGGGGTAGTAAAATTTTTAGATGTAGGCACTATCTATCTTATTTTTAATAGTCAATGGGTTATTCGAGTTCAAGTGGTTCCTGAGAAATTTGGCATAACTGTGGTTAAGAATAATGAAGGTAAATTAGTTCCCAGTAGACAGACCATAGGTTGGAGGGTCTGCATTGATTACAGAAAGCTGAATTTTATAACTAGAAATGATCACTTTTCCCTCCCATTCATTGATTAAATTTGAGAAAAATTAGCTGGATAAAGTTTCTACTGCTTTTTTAAATCGGTATTCTGGTTACAACCAAATACCTATCTATCCTGAGGACTAAGAGAAAACAACATTTACATTTTCATCAGGCACTTTTGTCTATCGGAGAATGCCTTTTGGGTTGTGTAATGCACCTTCCACATTACAGAGATGTATGATGACCATATTTTTTTTATTATATTGATAATTTCATGGAAGTGTTTCTGGATGATTTCTCTATTTTTGGTTCTTCCTTTGACGTGTATCTTGCTAATTTATCTACTATGCTGAAAAGATGTAAAAAAGTGAATCTGGTTTTGAGTGGGGAAAAGAGTCATTTCATGGCCTAAGAATGAATTGTTTTGGGACATGAAGTGACCAAAAAAGGGATTGAGGTTGCTAAAGCCAAGGTTGATTTAATTTCTAATCTGCCTTGCCTTCTTCTGTGAAGCAAGTTAGACCTTTCCTTGGTCATGCTAGTTTTTATAGGAGATTTATTAAGGATTTTAGTAAAGTGTCTCGGCCACTTGCTAATCTCGTTTTGTGATTCATGAGTCTTGTGTGAAAGCTTTTCAAAAACTTCGATCTTTGTTGGTGTCGGCCCCTATTATGCAGCCCCCCGATTTTTCTTTGCCATTTGAGATTATATATGATGCATTTGATTTTGCAATTGGGGCTGTCTTGGGTCAAAGGATGAATAGAATGTCTTATATCATGTACTATACTAGTAGAACTCTAACTGATGCTCAAACTAATTATTCAACTACTAAAAAGGAGTTACTAGTGTTGTATTTGTACTTGATAAATTCCGTCCATATCTTTTGTGTTAAAAAGTGATTGTGTTTACTAATCATGCTATACTAAAATACTTGTTGCCTAAGACTGACACTAAATCAAGACTCATTAGATAGATTTTATTGCTTAAAGAGTTTGATATTGACATAAAAGGTAGAAAAGGTTCTGAAAATTCAGTTGCAAACCACTTGTCTAGAATCTTTACTGAGTATACTGATGACTTAGTTAGATTTTCTGACTACTTTCCTAATGAGCAACTATTTGCTGTGTCACATGCTCCTATCCCTTGGTTTGCTCACATTGTAAACTACCTTGCTACTGGGAAGATTCCTGCTCACTGGTCCAAATAAGAAAAGAATAGGCTCTTCTCATAGGTAAGATATTATTATTGGTAAGATCCTTATCTTTTCAAACATTTCCTTGACCAAGTGGTATCTAGATGTGTCCCTGAGAATGAAATTCATAATATTCTCACCTTTTGTCACTCTTATGCTTGTGGTGGTCACTTTGGAGGTCGTAGGATAGCTGCTAAAGTCTTACAAAGTGGGTTCTTTTAGCGCACTCTGTTTAAAGATGCTCACCAATTCTTTCTTGCTTGTGAGTGTTGTCAACATATGGGTACCATGTCCTATCCTGATATGATGTCTTTTCCCCCTATTCTAATTATTAAGATATTTGATGTGTGAGGCATTGATTTCATGGGACTCTTTCCCCCATCTTTTGGCTTTGTATACATATTGGTTGCTATTGATTATGTGTCAAAGTGGGTTGATGCTCAGGCTACTAGGACCAATGACCACAAAATTGTGGCCAAGTTTGTGAAAGAATGCATTGTCTATCGGTATAGTACCCCTAGAGCTCTTATTAGTGGTGGAGGTAGTCAATTTTGTCATCGATCTTTTGAGACTTTGCTTAGAAAGGATTTTGTTACTTACAAAGTAGCTATCCCTTAACACCATCATACTAGTGGTTAAGTTGAGGTGTTTAATCATGAGATCAAATCTATACTTGAGAATACAGTTTGACCCGATAAGAAAGACTAGTCTTTGAGATTACAGGATATTCTTTGGGCCTATTGTACTGCTTCTAAAACTCCCATAGGGATGTCTCCTTATCAACTTCTTTTTGGTAAGACTTATCACTTGCCAATTGAATTAGAACACCGTATTTTTGGACTATTAAAGCTTTTACTTTTGGTATGAAACAAGCGGGTTCTAACCATAAGTTTCAATTGAATGAATTGGATGAATTGTGTAACGAAGCCTATGAGAATACTAAGATTTATAAGGTCAAGACCAAAGCTTCTCATGATAAATAATTTCTCGTAAATCTTTCGAACCTAATTTGAAGGTTAGGCTTTTTAACTCTATACTTAAATTGTTTCATGGCAAGTTGAGATCTAGATGGGATGATCCCTTTGTTGTCCAATAAGTTTTTCCCACTGGGGTGGTCCAAATTATGGATCCCCAAGATCATCTAGTTCTCATGGTTAATGGCCAACGCTTGAAACCTATTGTGACTCATTATATTGACGATGGTTTGATTGAATCCATTGATCTAGTAGACTCTGTCTAATATGATTAGTGGATGGGATCTTGTCTGGCTGAAGAAATAAAACTTAGCGCTTGTTAGGAGGCAACCAAATCTTTTTAGGTGAGTTTGATTTTGTTTTTTTTTTTGGTTGGTATTCTTCTTCTTATTGGTGTGCTTGTGTTTTTGGGTGTGATTCTTCCCTTGGTTTTTTGCAGTTGTGGTTGGTAATGGTTGTGAAGGTACTTTGGGAGTTCGATAATTGAGCTTATATGGAAATGACTTCCTCATGCTATCAAGTTGTGTTGTTCTTTTCTCCATTTTCCTTTTTCTTATTGTTTTCTATATTGAGGACAACGTAAGGTTTAGGTATAGGGGAAGGCAAAATGAAAATTTAAACTTGAAAAGCAGTGGGTGAATTTGTTTTTGGGAAGAGCTTGAGTGTTCTGATTTTACATGTTCTGCTCTTATTATGTGGGTTTGACTCATTTGACCCATGTTCAATAGAGATTATTTCTAACTTTGACTAGTCGAAGGCGAAAAGTTTTACTGTGCTAATTTTGAGTTTGAGATGTAACCTCATTTACAATGTCGTTATGGGTATTTAATAAGTATTGAGTTACCCATTGACTTTCTAATTGATTAATAAAATAAATTGAATTAATTAAAGTTCTGATTCTAGTACTAATGTTCAGCTTCTATCTTTATCTATATCCTTAATTGCCTGAATATGCACTAGGTGTTTCTCGGAGTGTTATCTTTATTCATATCTTTATCTGCTCAAGAAAACACACGGAATCAAGTAACTTTTGAAAAATTCAAAAGTTTAGGAAAACCCAAAAGGAAAAAGAGAATAATAAATTGATTTGCCATTAAGGACTTGATTTTAAAAATGCTCTTATGATTGTTGTTATGTGGGTTGAAATTTTGTGCTTACGATTTACATGGTCTCATTATATGCTTAATTTACTTGAATCTTGGCCTGTCGACTTAGTTGAAATTGAAAATTTTTGATAATGAGTTGTGGGTTAGTAGTGAATCAATATATATGATTGGAGTGGGCATTCATAGTTGGATCACTTGATTTTCTTTCTTGATCTTATTCTTATTCTTTCTTATGGTTTAAATAAATATGTGCATTAATGATATTCTTTGCTCAAGGACAAACAATATTTTGGTGTGGGAAGTTGATAATGCATATTTTATATGAAGTTTTCCCCTTCATTTTACCTACTTTTAAGTCTTTGAAATATATTTTGATGAGTAAATAATGCATATTTTATGTAATTTTCAGGTAGAAATAAATAAAGAAGAATTTAGGTGGAATTGATTAATTCTACTCGAATCTCCCACATGTGCAATGCCTAAAGTCCAAGCTCAAACCCAGGGAAAAAGAAAAGAAAAGAGAGATGCAGCCGTGTGGGCCTTGTATGATCCACAATTTGTGGTGACCCAAGCCAGCCCAGCCTACCGCTCCCCCCACCCCACCATGTGGACCTGTTTGTGAGTGCCCCAGCTGCCCAGTCCCTTCTCTTCTCCCCAGCCTTCTCTCTTCTCCTAATCAGCCTCGTGTGGGTTAGTTCGATGGCCCAGTTGTAGCTCAATGACCATCGAGAACTAGCCTCGAACTTGCCTCCATCCCTGTCCTCTCTCTCTCCTATGGGCCTATTTGTGCGGCCCCTCTGGCTCCAGGCTCAGCACCCAAACTCACACCTTTCCTTCTCTCCTTCTCTCTCTCCATCCGGTTAGGCCTTGCCTACAGCCCAACTTCTACGCCTGCTTTCCTTAACCTGCAGGCCCATCGGATGCCCCACCTCAGCCCACATTAGCACCCATATCACTTCAGCAGCCAAATTTATCTTCTTGTTAGAAAAACCTGGTCAAAGGTAATTATTTTTGGTTAATTGTTAGCTTAAGACTAGCCCTTTTTCCTGCACTATGACAGCAAATTAATTAATTGAAATTATTTTTCGTTAATTTTTGGACACCAAGAGGGGGTGAATTTCCACTATAAAAAAGGGTCATGGGTTAGAGCAATTTCATTCATCCATTCATTCACTCACTCGCCC
>NCQV01057588.1:0-10651 GCA_002740545.1 Lophocereus schottii | reverse complement strand
TGGTATCATATTTCCCACCTCTGTCAGACCTAAGTCTTTTAATTTTTTGGTCTAATTGATTCTCAACTTCTACTTTGTATTTCAAGAACGATTCCTCAACTTTATCTTTAGACTTGAGGAGGTAAACTCTGATATATTTAGAAAAGTCATCTACAAAGATAATATATCATTTCTTTCCTCCCTTACTTATTGTGTTCTTAAAGTCTGCTAAGTCCAAATGCACAAGTTCAAGCAACTTAGTCTTTCTAGTTGTTATGGGCTTGAATGGTTTTTTAGCAAATTTTGCTTCAACACAGATGTCACATTTCAAAAATTTTTCTGTGATATTGTTAGGAATTAACCTCATGTTCCTTAGTTTATTTATCAAAGCATAATTAACATGACTAAGTCTACCATGCCACAAGTTCACAGACTCAGTAATATAGACAGAAGAAGCATTTGCATTAACAATATCAGAAGCAACATTCAGAACAAAAGTCCCCCATTACAATACTCCTTCCCAACAAAAACTCCATTACGAAGAATAACAATTTTTCCAACTTTTTGGTTCACTTCGAAACCAGCAATATCAAGGAGACTACTCGAAACTAAGTTTCTACGAAGGGAAAGTACATACAGCACATTGTTTAAGCATAGAGATTTTCCAGAAGTAAATTTAAGGAGTACTTTCCCTTTACCCATGACTCCAGCGGTAGCAGCATTGCCCATGTAGATATGTTCGCCATCAGGTGCATCTTCGAAGTCATGCATCAGATCCTTGTTGGCGCAAAAATGTCTTGTTGCTCCAATATCTAGAATCCACTCCGTGGAATTTGACACCAGGTTGACCTCCATTGTTACTGCACAGAAGATCTCAGTATCTTCAATCAGATTGGCGTGTACAGCAATTTATCCGATAGGCTTCTAGTTTGTATGACTGGCTCCTCCTCTGCGAAGGTTGCACTGATATGCTTTGTGGCCTGGTTTGCCACAAACGTAATAGACAACCTTCTGCTTCCAGATTTGCTATTTGTTCTTTTCACTTGACTTTGAGGTTTGGATTGCTTCTGATCCCTCTTATTATTCCCTTTGAACCTGTCTCTGTTTAAAGGCACGGAAGATTCAACAAAGTTAGCTTTAGAGGAATTTAGAGACAGGAAAGATATCTTATCTTTCAGTCGATTCACTTCTTCAGTCCTCATATGACTGATTAGTTCTTACCAGGTTAGGTCCTTCTTTTGTGGTTCAGGTGATTTCTGTAGTCACTCTAAGATGGAGGAAATTTCTCGATCAGTACATTTGCTTGTAGAATGTCGCACATCTTCATGCCTTCGTTCAGCATCTTAGCACATAGATTCTCGTAGGCATGAACTTGTTCCATAATTGGTTTGTTATCTACGATCTGGAACTGCAGCCAATTGCCAACAACGTATTTCCTCTTTCCGACATCATCCGAACCATATTTGGCCTCCAATTTGGTCCATATGGTCTTCGTAGATTTGAAGTTGATAAATAGATCAAACAAAGGGTTTGACATGTTATTCAGCAAGGAGCTTCGAGCCAATTTATTGTCTTTTTCCAGTTTCTTCTTAACAAACTCATCTAGTGGGATGACAGGCATCTTCGGGGCAGTAGGAGTGGAGAGAGAGCTGTCAGTATCAGTAAACTGAGAATTGTTGTCTTCGTCAAAATGTTCTGAGGATAGGACATAATCAATATTGAGTTGTTCAAAGCATAGGAGTAGTTTCTGGGACCAACGTTTGTAGTTAGTTCCATCGAGGGGGCTCGATTTTGTAGAGTTCAGGGAGATTTTTCAGGAATGATGCAGCCATTGCTGGTTAATTGCTTTCAAATTGTTGGAATAGTGAGAATAACAATGGCTGGAAGATCGACAGAATAAACTGAATCGTGGATAAACCACTGCCTTAAAAGCAATTACGGCTCGACTACGATGCAAATCGATACAACCGGTTGCTTCCTAAGGTTAACTCAGCACTCTTGAACGCGTGCACTTCGCGGCCAAGAGTTTGGAGTATGCAGCATATGAACCCAGAGAAGTAGAGAAGAATAAGAAAGGAGAGAAGTGTATGTGTTAAGGGTGAGGAGACATGCTGTTCAGCTCTCTATTTATAGAGGGAATATAGCTGTTACAAAGTCATTAAAATGGTCGTTACAAAACCATTAAAGTGGCTGTTATAAGGCCATTAAAGTGGCTATTACAAAACCATTAAAGTGGTGGTTACAAGAACATTAAAGATGGCGTAGAATAAGGCTTGAAAAAACCTTATTGCCATTACCATTGCTCTAACATATCCAAACTTTGTTATACCCCTCTTGATATTCTAATGCCCCTGTACGCTGCCTTGAGTTGGCTTTCACTAGTGTACAGACACCTATTCTCTCCATAAAGCCACATAGTTGTTCTCCACGGATTACTCCTCCACCTCCCGCCAGTCCCGGATTGCCACTCGAGGCTCCATCCATGTTGACCATAATCCATCCTGTAGGTGGCGCAGCCCAGCCAACCATCAGCTCAATTCGTGCTCTTGATATCCTCTTATCCGAAGCATCCTCCATTGTCAGCATCCTAATTGCCTCTACCGCGTTCCCAATAATTCAACACTTGCAATTCCAAGTCCAACGATGGAACGCGCCTAACTGCAAGCGCGACCAGTGGTTTTGTGTCAATCTAGCTTGCCAGCCAGAAGCGAAGGCAGTTTCGACTCCATCACCAATAGCATGGCCAAGTCCTCTCTGGAGATTTTTGGAGAAGCTCATATGGTTGAAGCTGCGGGGAAGCTAAATTCAACGTCATGGGAGCTTTTTGGAGAAGCTCATATGAAAGAGTGGAGGCTCTCTGAGGCATTGTTTTGTTTCAAGGAAGCTGCTTTCAGTAACAGTTCAGACAATTGGAAGTCAAAACCCACTAACATATCTGCCTTTCTAGAACTCTCTGAAAAAGAAGCAGATGCAGGTCACGAAGAGATTTTTGTTGGGTTATTGAGGGAATCGGGTTGGTTTCAGTGTGGACATATGGCTGGAGAAAGCGGTAGAGAAGTGAGCAATGGTTTTGAACAACTCATGCCTGGTAATGAAACTCAAGAAATAAACAGTAAAGAATCTGAAATGTTACCTTCAGTTGCAGAATACTCTTCTACCTCTTGCTCCTCGGAACACTAGTTACCCTTGTGCTTTGGATCCCAATGCTAGTCCATGTATAGTTCCCTTTATTCCCCAACGACGTACCATGAGTGACACACAATTTGATCCTAGCTCAATCTCTAGTTCCCTTCTGTTTTGCGCTGTGAACCTGTGTTGATTTGTATATAATTATGGCTTGCGACTTTGCAGTTAGTTAAGTAATATATTCTGATCATGGCTGTCGAGATTTTTGCGCTGGCGCATTTAAAGTCCCATAACATAATTGGACTTTTCACAAAGCATAAGTAGTAGTCCAAGTTAAATTTCTGGTCAGGATTTAAAATATGTGTTGATTCACATAAATGAAACATTGGAAAGAATTAAAGACATGTTATGAAATATTTTATCCCATATGTCGGTCTTAAACAAGTTATTACATATGGCAAAACCATAGGAGAAGTAGTGCTGTCTTAGTATAAAATAGTCATAAAGAGTAGTGACCACTTATAATACTATCTCGCCATATTATGGCATGTGATCTTTGCCAAATTTTTCATTACAAGAGGGGAAAAACGAAACAATACGAGGCAGGTTCTTTTCTTCTTCATATGCGTTGAAAAGTAAATTAAAGTAATAACTGAAAAAAGGAAAGTACATTGAACTACGATCCTACCCATTTTCCTTTTCAACAAACTTACCGGTTACCTGTATTTTGAATATGTTTATATGTGCCAAAACCCACCCCCAAGCAAGCCTGAGGGTCTGCGACTCTGTGCTAAGAGTCCAATACCAATACCATGTGTGAAGTTAATTGAGAGGCTAAGCTCCATGGCTAAGAAGATGATCACCTTCATCTCCTCTCTCCTGGAACGGGTGGCCGAATCGAATGATCTGAAGCGTGGATCACCATCACCAACCCGGAAAGCGTCAGCCTTTGATGGCTTGAGCCTGCCTACGATATCGATTCGGAGTTATTTGGAGAGGATCTTCAAGTATGCAAATTGCAGCCCTTGTTGCTTCCTAATTGCTTCTGTTTACCTGGATCGCTTCGCTCAGAGGCACCCACTGTCGCCCATCAATTCTTACAATGTTCATCGATTGCTCATCACCAGTGTCATGCTCGCCGCTAAATTCATGGATGACGTGTAAGCATATTTCTCACATGATACAATTGGTTCCTCCTTTTGTTCCTTTTATTAAAAATATATCTTATTTTGTTATATAACTTTTCAGGCACCACAACAATGCATATTACGCAAAAATAGGCGGAATTAGCACCACTGAGATGAATCTTCTAGAAGTCGACTTCTTATATGGGCTGGAATTTCATTTGAATGTGATCCCAAGTACATTCGACACTTACTATTCTTACCTCCAAAAAGAAATGTTCATACTTGGACCTCCACCCGATGTTGTCGTTGTTTCTGATTCTTCTTTGATCATGGACAAATCAGTCACGCTAATTCACTCTTATTGTAATGAAGATGAGACTAGCTGTCATCTACCACATTAACAATTAGCTGTTTAGCTAATTATAATTAGTTGGTAGCAATTAGATTAAAGTTGTACTTACTTAGACAGCTTGTAGAGGTGCTCCACTGCTCTCTCGCTGTATATATATCTCCCTTCGACCCTCTCCCTTTAATTTGTACATGTTATTAGGATTGGAGAATAAACATTTTATCTTGTGGTTCATCTGATTTTTTCATTGGCCCCCGGTGTTATTTTCATCTAATTATTTGAATTACTAATCGTCAAAAATACGCGCATGTAAATTCTTTCATGTTAATCATCGCCACGCCAAATAAAAAGATAAATAAAAAGATCCCTAGCTTCCTTGACTTCGTAAGCAATTTCATTCTTGTTGAATGACTTATGTGTAACCCTATTTTAATAAATCGATTGAAAATCTTAAATCTAAACGCAAAGTGATGATGTGTCAGGTATGTAATTTGTTAGTGTAGTGGAGTCATGTCATTCATATGGGCCTCAGCAAGCCTAGCTTAACAAATTAGATACAGTGACTGTATTCTTTCTTATTTGTAGGTATTATATCCAACTAATAATTGAAAAAAAAAAAACGAGTTGGATGTACTGGATCTGAGCCTCCCTTAGGTCCATTACTATCCACTGCAGTTTCCAGGAGTTCATGCCCAATTTTAATTTAATATTAATTTTTTTATAAAAAAAACTATCCGGTGTTTATCCATGGATGAGGAAGGCTGATGAAAGCTACCACTGTCCACTGGCGAATAGACTTCACACCAACGGGGCAGAAGCTATTGCTAGAACCTCTCAATTCTCTCTGAATTTTGACGACCTACCCAGAAAAATCTAACATCTGCCCAGAAGAGGGAGAGATAGATAATCATGGTTTCGACCTCAAACTCATTCCCAGACACAATTTTGAAGGCGGTGAATTCTTCCACTCTCGCCAAACCCAAACCCTCTTCGATGTGTCTCTCTCATTCTTGTGTTGTGGTCGCTTCATTGTCGCTTCCCAGGATCAACTTCTTGTCTTGCTCATCCAATGATCCCAGAAATTTGATACCTTGCCTCAACCTCCCACGCTATGTAAGTGCTCTATTTCTCGCTTCATTTTTTCTTTGGGTACCTTTTTTTTATTGTTTTGATTTTCTTCATAACATGCCTAGAAGAAAACCAGTAGGTTCTGGTGGTTTGCATACTGTGAAGTGAAAGTGCCTGGCAAGTAGGGGGTAGGAGAAGCGTAGATCTTGTTTGGCTGACAGGGATAGTGTCTGGGTGTTAGTGGATCTTGGTTTATCACGTGGGCAGTGACTTTCCAAGTAAAACTACTTCCTGCATATTGAGGACCGCTCTGTGTATGCTGTAGTTATATTATTCAACATATGTGACGAAACAACCATATTCAACTGCCCATGAGGTCTCGATCGAATGGTTTAGAGTGAGACCTGAGTGCATTAGGTTTCAGGTTCAATTTTCTCATCCCTTATTGTATTGTGGTACTCATTGTGTCAACCGCAACCATATTCAAACAAGCAAGATAACAATGTGGGGGAGGAAAGGGAAGAAAAGAGAAATGCGGAACTAAGTCACATCGTATGAGAACAAGAGCGGAATGCTGGCATTAAAGAACTTAGTAACACGCCTAGGAACAGATCACATGTTATGCTAAATCACAAGACAAGCTCCATCTGGTACCTGAATCAAACATCCTGGAAACCACAGACAGACACTTAATCTTATGGAACTCGGCAAAATACTGGAAATCGACATTTTAACTGGAACATCTTAGTTAATGGGCCCTCAGCTGGATAGTATTTTTATGAGGAGCTAAAGTAATTAATGCATTACTGGCGTGAAAATGAAATTCACGTATATGGAGTGGTGATTCTTGTCATCTTTGTAATTGGTAATGTTTCATAAGGGAAGTTGACCCTCACAATCAGCCTCACGTAGTCATTGTGGCATATATGGTTTCTAACATTTTCCTTTATGGTGGATGAAGGCAGAAATTTGGAAGGACATTGATGTTGCCGCCATTTGTATCGATGAATCACCAAGGTAATCTGTTTTTTTTTTTTTTTGGTTGTTTTTTTTTACCTTTTAGCTGTATTATATTCCACATAATAGTATTAGTTCAATGGTTTTAAATTGCGAACAAGATGCTGATCTTCTCACCTTGTGGATTTCAGTTTTTGTGCTGAGTTGAGAGGGGGTACCTTATGATATCATACTTTTTTATGATATATGCAAATGAGCTCTTTCACATTAATGAAGATGTCTAATGATGGAAAGAATTCAATCCTAGCACTTTCCTTAATCCTTACTATATATATGTGATGTTTTTCTTGTTGCCATGATGCTGTGGATATAATTTGTATTATTCATAAAATAGTCAATACCAATGGATGCGTACTGCTCCTTCACAAATTCAAAACTCAAGAGGAGGGTGGGGGGTTGGCTATTTTTTCTTTCCTTTCATGTGCTTTTTTCTGATAATCTTCTAAGGCGTTGTACCTGAAATAACATGTGTGGTCCTGGTTCATGGAGTAATAGTACCTTATGGTGGGGGGTGTTGAAATTAAGTTCGCCTCCTTGGTTGCAAATTGAATGCTCATTCATCCTTTGCAGAATTGTGTAGGAAATCATCCACCGTGAATGATGGAGAAAATTGGAGGTGGTCATTGGGTGGTGTTACTGCTTTGTCCTCTGCTGCAATCTCATTGCTGGCTTCTTCAGAAGTGGCATTTGCTGGCACTGACTTCAAAATAGATCCAGTGTATGAGGTCGGGGAGTTGTTTGAAGTAGGAATTCAGTTGTCCTACTTGCTTTTGCTATTGGCTTTGCTTGGAGTTGGGACCTTTTTTGTTATCCGCCAAGTGCTTGTACGACGAGAACTTGATCTTTCTGCTAAAGAATTACAGGTAATGGTTCTTATTTTAGCACACGGATGATCAATAACTTTAAGCTTGGACTCTGTCACAATATTGTGGACTAGTCATGAGATGCTACTCCTAGGATCTCTATTTACCTTGTTGTTGCAATTTCAGGAGCAAGTTAGAAGCGGTGATGCGAGTGCTACTGAACTGTTTGAACTTGGAGCAGTAATGCTGAGAAGAAAGTTTTATCCTGCTGCTACTAAGTACTTGCTTCAGGCAATTGAAAAATGGGATGGTGATGACCAGGATCTTGCCCAGGTTTGCCATCGTTGATTTTAGCAAGATAAGCATGATCCTTGCGTGCCAGTCATTCAAAACTGAATTATCTTTTCATTTTCTGTTAATTCTATTTGAAGATTACTGGAATGCCTGAACCTCTTCTGTGTAAATTTATCTCCTTTGTAGTTTCAGATGAATATCTCATTTCTTATTTCTTTTTAATTTGTTTTAAAAACATTTTTGACTTTCTTCTAAAATAAAAATAATAGTAAGTTTCGTCCTCAAATCCTAGTCTTTTCTCCTGATGATTTCTTGTGCCTCTGCCTCTGCCCCGTCCAACATTATGAAGGGGATCAGTTTTCTTTGCTTCTTCACACCGAACTTTAGATCTACTTATTTCTTCTCAAGTGCCAACATGATACTTGGCTTTTGGGCATGTAGTAGGACGATGGATCCTTCTATAAGACTATAAAACACACAAGTTTTAGAAAAATGCTGTTCAAATTGAGAGCAGACGGAAACAATTTATTTGCAATTCTTGGATTCTATCATTGAGAACTCTGCATCTGACACCACCCCCCCCCGGCGGGCCGCAAAGGTGGTACTCAAGGCCTGGATTGGGTTTGTTTTGGTTGATTCCTACACCTAGACTCATGATGAATACTCTCAACATCAGTCTGGCAAACTTGAAGTCACAGTAAATGGTGGTTCCGTGAATGCACACCACCAGCCTCATTGTGGATTCCAACCTCAGCAACAAATTGTAGGATTCCTGTTTCTTTTTTTTGGGGGGGGGGGGGGGGGGCGGAGGAGTGTTAGAAAAACTGCTTGCTTGTCTGTTTTCCTATCATTCGCACCATTTAATGTAGCTTAAGAACCCTTTCTCACAGCAACTTCTGACTATCGATGCTGATTACAAAACAGTGAGACTTAAGCTTTGGGGAGTGCAGGTTTTATTGCTTTGTAATTGTTGTATTTGGCTGAGTCTGCTTGTTTGCTTGTGGATAAAGCCTACATGATCTCTGTGAACAGGTTTACAATGCCCTGGGAGTCAGCTATGTGCGTGATGGGAAGCTGGAAAAAGGCATCGCCCAGTTTGAGAAAGCCGTGAAACTTCAGCCAGGCTACGTTACGGCCTGGAACAACTTGGGTGATGCATATGAGAAGAAGAAAGATCTGAAGTCTGCCCTGAAGGCATTTGAAGAAGTTCTGCTTTTCGATCCCAACAACAAGGTGGCACGCCCTAGGGTTGAATCTTTGAGAGACCGTGTTAATATGTACAAAGGTGTTCCTGTGAAATCCAAAGAGAGGTGATAGTGATTAGTGGTCCATGCATAATGTCAAAAAATTGATCGTGAATTTTGACATGGAATATGTCCAAGTTCTCAGTTTTTTTTCTACAATTTGGTGGAAGCTAGTCTTTAATTTTGATGCATCATGATGTTAATTCACTCTGTTGTTCTAAAACTTGTTGAAAATGTGAGTTAGTCTAAATAGTACATCTCTGGGATGATGTTATGGATCTAGATTTGAAATCCATGTGCATCCGCACGGTACGATGTTGACGGATGACTAAGGGCTCAGACTCAGAACGTAAGTTCAGGGCATATGAGTTTGGTCCACTCCCATTTCAATCTCTGTGAAATTGATTATAGAAATAGTAGACAGTTTCCATTTCTAGAATAGTTGGGCTACATTGGCAATTCCCCTAGTAGTTTAGTTATGGGTCTTGTATGTGTCGTCATGGAGGCTGCCTTAGGCTTTAGGGAGTACCGTTCAACCTCCTATGTTTGAACTTCAATTGGTATGAAATGAATTCCCCTTGCATGCTGGAATTTTAAGAAGCCAACAAATCATTTTAGAGGTATCGTTATTTTATCTGTAAAACAGTCTGTTAAGGCAACCGTACGTGTTGTCCTAACAATAAGTCCATTAAAATAGTACTACGCTTGTTTTTTAAACTTTATTGTTAATCAATACCGATGAGTGTTAATCATGGCTAAAATTGTAAGTGGCAAATATGACCACGTGCTAATAAGTATTAATTAGTACTAATTGATGCTTATCAGTGTTGAATGTCGAAAATAAGTATTTACTAGCATAAAATCAATGCTTCACATGGACATTTGTAGTCTTTTATATTAGATTTTCTTTTTAAAAAAATCTAAAAATCAAGTAAGAAATTTTTTTAGCATTTTAGGATTGTAACATATTTGACAAAATCAATAATCGCATATTAACTAATTATCACATAGAGTTAAAAATTGAGAATAAGGAACAAACAGTTCAATAGTCCGAGTTGACATTCATTGAAATACTTTCTTTAGAAAATAAATATTTCAACTATAGTAGTATGGTTGATATTTCTAATACGATTTTATCTCAATGTTCAACAATAAATAATGGACTAAATAAAATATATTGGTTAATACATAATAAATTTAACTAAAAAATTTAATTGTGAAAAGCTCAATAGTTAAAATTTTCAACTGTGCCTCTTATTTAATGGGATCCACAAAATTGTAACTGTAATTGTATAAAAAGTAACAGATTATTCGTTATTATTAAGATGATTACTTTAATTTATTGTACATAAAAAAAAACCATTACTCGTGTATAATATTTCTATTAGATAGTTTAAAAGAACAATCTAATCACACTAAAATTTTTAAATCACCATTTGCAATCATTTCAATAACTTTCCAGAAATATTTATTTTAGCCTTTATATTATTTTATTCTCAAATTACCTTAAATCATTAAAATGAATTAATCATAAGTTTACATTAGCTAATCATATGAAGATACTTGTCGAAAAAGTATTAATTCACTCATTTTTAGATAGTTATATAGATAATAAGTTGAAAAGAACGAATCTATATTTCTATC
>NCQV01057585.1:13126-24123 GCA_002740545.1 Lophocereus schottii | reverse complement strand
GCTCTTCCTTTTTCTCTCTGTTTTCTTTTCTTCTTTTTTCCCTCCTTCAGGGAGCTAGGGCATTGACAAAAAGTTACTGTTAATGGACAGAGAAACTCAAATCATTCAACTCACTGAGGGGGAAGATCACGATCTGCTGTAGCTTCACTTAATATACGCTCAAAATCTTGTATATTTTGCTTCAGCTCCCTAGACAATTTCTCAAGTGCAGGAAGCTTTGCTATGCTGGGAAAGTATGCACGAGCAACAAATAGCCGGTCCTTCAACTTTTTGACCACATAATCCTTCATATCTTCCTTGTGTTCACGATGCCAAATGCAATAGCTCCCAAATCTCAATTCACATGAAATTTCATGTTCATCAATTACTTTTGCTTGCTGAATCACTGTGACAGGCATGCTGATGTTAGCTTTCCGCACTCCAACGGGACTGCTGATGTTAGCTTTCCGCACTCCAATGGGATCGCTGACGTTAGCTTTCTGCCAACAAGAAGAATTAATAAAATTTAACAGCTGTTATTACATAGAGCTTGATTTATTGAACATTGTTTAAAAAGAAAAAAAAAAGGTAAGGTGTTTACAGTTTTCTGGAAAAATCTTGTATGGCCATCATGCTCCTCAGCACGGCCTGTAAGAATTGAAGTTAAAGATCCACCCTCTCAAGGAATTTGTGGTCGAATGACAACATCTCGGATGACCACATACCTTTGGTTGCTTCCGGTACTAGTACAGGATCTTTACGTCTGCTTAAATTCACTTCAGTCCGAACAGGCATTTCCGGAACTTGTTTTCTAACAGGCTCCTGATACCCAAATAATTACATTGACAGAAGGTATGTTATGACATTGCCAGTATTAAAGAAACTGGACCATGAAAAGGAATAGCAACCACTGAACATTTTGTTGGATAAATAACCAGCCCTTCCAAGCAGATATGCCAACTAAGTGGAGATGCACATGAATTGATTTTAGGGTTTCTATTTACAAGATGATGACCAAAAAACCCCAAATCCAGCTTTAGAGTCTATATCCTAGCATGCAAGCTTCTAGCTCAAATTGGTTGAATAAATGGATCAGCAGACAATACCGTGAAGGCACAGTAGTAATATTCTAACCAGCAACTCAACCGGAATACACAGAAGATGCAAAGCAGCCCTCTCTTTTTTAAAGACAATCAACAATAGCTACCTACAACAAAGAAGCACATATAACCTCGACGAAGTTGGCTTGTTGGCAGACCGGCCACAAGCAGACATATCACCAGCATGCACCATTTCCAGCAAACATGTTGACAGCCAAAAAGGCACCCTAGCAGAGAAGCATATCCCAAACAATTGGACTAAAACCAGCAGAATAACCTTTTAAATATCAGAATGGCTAGCCAATTCATCAAATGCAACCTAGATGAAGCAAATAAGCTAGGGCATTGTCACTGTGACCTCTCTAACACCTATGAATCAATAATGGACACGTTTAAATCGCTAAAATGCAATAGAAAACACCTAGAGAGCCACACTCCAACAGAATATCTACACCTAAGAAAGCAGACAAACAAACCAAAAATCTTATGAAGAGAGAAGAGTAACTTAGTGCTAAATTCCTAAACATGATCACTCGTACACCTGAGGAAAAGCAGCAAATATCTGCCTCTCAAAATGGCTGACTACCCATAATATATGATTTTTCATCAGTCAACCAAAGCTGAGGAAAAAGGGAGGAAAGCACATCAAATGATCTAATATTGTGAGAGGTGGGCTCTTGGGATTGAATCAACATGTTATGCAAAGTGGTGCTTCACATTTGACGTAGCATCCACACAGAGATTGCAGGAATTAAATAAGGAAGCTATCCACCTAAACCTCACCAAAAATGCCCCTCAAGCCTCACTAAAATGAGAAAAGAAAGGAAAAAGAAGCTAAGTTTGCACAGAAGCAGTTATGATCTGCAGCATTTACATGAAGTAAGAATAAAGTAACAAGAAAGAAGAGAGAAAATTCAACCAATCAGATGCACCATAATATTTTTCCCCCCTTCGGAAGAGGACAAACCAAGACATTACTCCAAAATATGTGGCAAATCTTACCCAAAAAAAATTAGTCAAAAAAATTCTTTAGATGAAAAAAGGAGTTCAAAAGACGTGGCAAACCCACTTTGAAGATATTTACTAAAAGCATGACAAACACCCCACTCTATCAAGAAGCAAAGACGGAAAGAGCATGACTAACTAGAAAAGAATAGAAGCATGATGGAGTACATGAACAATCTCACAGGTCAATTATGAAAAACAGATTGCAACGGAGTACAGTCATCAGTTTTCAGCGCAAGAGGATGTGTCTTAACCATCAAAGCATTAGGTAATGAACCTTTGGTAGTGTGGGCGCCAATATCTTCACAAGATCTTTTATATGGTGAGACTCATCATGCTGCAAAGCAGAATAACACCAAATATGCGTCACTTCCTATATAAAGGTATCTCATTAACCATCATGTTTTTGTGAACAGGGCAGGTAGAGTAAAAGGACATATCCCATCTATATAAAAGGTATCTCATTAAACACATGAATGTCAATCCAGCAAGCTCGGACAGATTAGTCACCTACTTGGAGTACTTTGAGTAATTATATCAACTGGACAAACTATAGGACATACAAATGTTTACGAGATGATCATAATGAAGTGAAAACAATTTAATAAGACGACATGACAGCTATTACATCATGGAATTTCAGCACAGCATCAATCAATAAGTGGTTTTATGTAGCAGAATTATATTGGTAAGTAAATCCTTTATCTGTAAAGGGGAATTGGAATCAGCTTTCAAGGGTTCTTCTGGAGCTCGCTTGGAGTTACTCAGGCATTTGTTCGGTTGCTTGAGATTTGAAGAGAAACCACTTCTTGGATCTGGGATGTTTCCTTGGTAGTTGGTACGAAAATTAAAAGAGGACATGGTAAAACCTCATGCAATATTCTGGAGCATTTGAAAAGAGACTTTTGCAAGTGCAAACTCTTCAAGGATCAAAGATAGCTTGACCAAGACTATTTTTAGAATAACAGAAACTTTTGGTATTCCTCTTCTGACATTGCACAATCTTAGCAGATAGTATTTATTTTGAATCCATGTAGTGCCCTTGTTCTAGCTCTGGATCCATTCCTTTTTCACCCTGTTAAATACGAAGTTTTATTTTCGCATGTAAACAAAAGTTAAGGGTCTAGAAATTAGACCACAACCTACTATCACAACATAACACATACATATGACACCAAATTTCAAATATAATAGCTTCATGCACTCATAATGTAACATTTATTAATGTTTAAACCTCTTATTTTTGTTAGAAAACTAGAAGGAAATGGCTAAAAGCTATGGTTTCCCATATGATCCAATATGGTCAAAAAATCTTAAGTCATAACTGCGAATTTGTGTAAGTAAATTTGAAAGCCAATTGCTTTACTATATGGCATAATATCATGCACAGGAAGGCTGACTTTGCAACTCCAAGACTGTTATGAGTTACGACAATTATAATCTATCCATATATGAGGTTTATTGATGAAGATCCACTCCAAAACTAACTATCAATTTTATTTCATAACCAACAACAAAAATAAAACAACATTGTAGGGATTTTATACATCCTAAAACTTCTAACATGATAAGAATTAAGAAAACTACCCTAACATCTTAAATAACTTAAGAACTACTTCCCTAAACAATAACAAAGCAACAAAGGAATCCTCGCAACTAGAACCCAAAGGACTTTGCCTCTTCATTAAGCGTTTTGGGAGGTCGATTTTCCCTACAATGCAAAAACCACCAAAAAATTTTTTTTTTTTAAAATTTTGGTAAGTAATCAAGAGGTATATTAAAAGGACACCAAGGGAATGTCACCCATTTACAAAAGGGGCAAATACAAAAACATTATGCCCTTAAACTCTCATCCATAATGCAATCGACAAAAGCCAAAAAATTTAAATTTTTGTTTCCACTAAGCCCGACACTCCAACTATACAGCAACCTCAAGAAATAGAGCTTAAAATCTTAAAAGGACAAGACTTTGTCGTCAAAGATATGACGATTTCTCTCCTTCCACGTAGTCCACCAAATAGCCAAAGGCACCATGTTCCAAACTCCACGGGCCTAACTCTTCTTCATCCTTCTCCTCCAAGCTACTACCACATCTCTAACATTAGAAGGTTGAACCTAACTAATCCCCATAAGAGAGAGAGCTAAATCCCAAACCGCAGAAACCCATCGACAATGTATAAGGAGATGATCCGCGGTTTCTCCCTCCTCCTGCAAAAACCACCAAAATGGACAATTGAGATTCCTATGGTGCCTTTCCATGGTTAGCTCTGTAGTGTAGCTACGGATGAAAATGAAGAACCCACTACTTAGAAGCCAAAGCATATGTTCTATGCTGGAGAATAGGGAGAATAAGGAGATGGGGTGCATCTCTGTGGTTTCCACCATGTGATATGGCTCAAGAGGAGGCAGCTTGGAGTCACTGGAGAAGACTAGTTTTGTACAACCGGCATCATGGGCTATCTTGTTATTCAATATGTGGGCTCTGGTCAGAGGAACGTGCTAAAAATTTGTAGCATATGAGACGATGGCCATATTATGGTGCATGTAGTTGGAGACGCATTCTCCACAGGATTGGGATGCATATTTAGTTTCTTTATGTTTCCTTTAGGGGAATCTTTATGCAACGAATAGAACTCTCCTTCGCTGTTTTGCGTAAAAGAAATAAGTGAGGAATCATTTTCAACTCTGAGTCTCCCCCACTAATCATTGCTTTATTTTTGGCCGCTTCTTTGAAAGCAGCATTAGCCTCCTGAATATATTGTTCATAATAGTTTGTCAACTCCTATTTTACTGATGAGAGCATCTTGCCATATTACCATATTAGTTTATGCACTTAATTATTCTAATACTAGAAGGAGAAAAACTGTATGGTGAAACATTAGTAAGTGACTTCAACAGAGCTTGCATCCACAGCATTAGTGACCTTACATGCATATATCCATGCCTCTTAAGTACACCATGTTTGTTGTATCATACACTAGAATGTCATCCCCCCGGCATCCATTAAGCACACAAACACTTTGGCAAAGGGAATCTGAACACAAACTTCAATAACCATTAGTAGCTTGCAAGACCGTTGACCCTGCAATCATGACACTCACAGCGGATATGAATAGAGCTATGAGTTAGCCAGGACTTCAGGCAGATGGTTCTTAGAAAGATGTTTGTCTGAGAATCCCCAGGCAATTGCTATTGCAATGGAGTTCCACAGTGAGCTATTCAATTTCAATACTAAATGACAGCGTGGCAACATCTTCCCCATATGCGAGACACTAACAAGGAGAATGTTTTCTTCATACATTTTCATTTTTCATACGGAGGCCCATCTAAAAAGATCATGACAGCATAGAGAGGCACATAACTAAAGGCGATTAAGGTTCCAAGGAGGGTTCCGTAGTGAATCACTTTTTTCATCTCTTAATAGATAAATCAAGGGAAGCAACTTTCCGACAGATCAGAATGATACTCAACATGGAAGAAATGTGAGAGTTAACAAGCTATTGAAAGAATCAACCACCGTTGGGTTGAAAGCTTGAAGAGGGGGGGGGGCGCTCAAGTATCCTAATGGAAAATATTCCAAATAATTTGTAAGGATCAAATGCAACTTCCTGTCCCTGGGAACAGACCAGCCCAATATGAGCAGTGTCTCAGTTGCAATATATGCACAGGTTGAAACAAGATCTTCTCTTTCAATCAAAAGGGCTGCGGAACAGGGTATCAGAAAAATGAACGCCTCGGCTCTAATGATTTTTTCTTTTTTTCCACAAGTGAAACAAGCATTAAGACCCCATAATCAAGCTGAAATGTCACTTGCAGAGATTTATTGGGCAAAATGAAAGAGCGCATATCCAATCAAGCATTATGAATGTAATGACTGAATTAAACAAGGATTTTTTTTGGGGGGAAAGAAAGAAAAGGGGAAGTAGTGGAAATGCTCAAGACAGGCCTTGGGCAGGGAATAGAGAGTGGATGATTCACTGGAATTTTGAAGGATGCAGGAACAGGGGAAATAATGAAGCTGAAACTGAAGCAAGAGGCAGACATGACAACTCGGGAAGAGTAAAAAGAATAAACTTGCATATGAGTTAATGGACTGTAAGTAAGGAAACCTGATGGAGGTAAAGTGTGAAGAATGGGCAAAAAGATTTAGCTAATTGGAATATTTTTGATACTAGAGATTTTTGTAATTTTTTATTATTTTCATAGGTTATTTTTAAGCTTATTTTAAGATAGCTAACATAAGGATATTTAGTGATATTTTACCAAGATTTGGTTTCCTAGTTTATTAGGATAATATTAGGCTATAAATTTTATCCTTTTCTAGATTATATCTCGTCATTTAGGTTTCCCAATGCTAGTTAGCTTCTTGGTTATATAAACCTCTTCATGTAATTGGAGAAAATAGATTACGAATGAGAATTGAGTTAAATTGATTGAGCCATATTTCTCTGTACGAATTATTTCCCTTTGAGGAATTGCTCTTAGAACGTCCTACCTCAATTTGGTATCATCGAAGCTTTTTGATCCCAACTGCTGCCAAGTCTCTTCTAATTCGAGTTTTTCTATTTTCCCCCCAAAAAAATATTAATCATTGCCCAAACCCTAACCCACACGCAAGCCAACCAACAACCGCCACCAATTTCATCGACCAGGTCTACCAATCATTACACTCTAGCCACCCTCCACCCACTGCCTTTGGTGCTTTGCCAAAATTCTTCTCAATAAATGTTGTTTTTGTTCATCTATTGCTATTTGGTGTTATTGTTGAGCTAATACATCTATGGCTTGGTCTGAAAAACATCATCGTGCTTTCTTTGTGATCATTCATCATAAAAAACGTCCTATTACGACGAATGTTCTGCGCAAAGTTTTCTCCCCTTACGGGGAAGTGGAAAAGATTGCTAGATTTCAAACAACAGGCGATTTTCATGCTCGAGTGAATTTCTACTTACATATAGATGGTGTTAATACCTTTTGCAAGCTTCAAGGTTGTCAGATTTATGAAGGTTGTTGTGAGTTAGATCTTTACTTTACTAGTGACATCAACTGTGGTTGTAGGCCTTACATCCCTAGGTATATGTTGGACTATAGACCTCCTAGAGCTCCTTTAATACATTGGAAAATTTCCTCTAACGATTATAGAGTTCCATCTTCAAGGTTTTCTAGGGGACTGCTGATTTGTTATTCAGATGAGGAACATCCTACCTATTCCGATGCAAACTACAGGCGAGCGTTCACTAGGGACAACAAGGAGGAAACCTTCAAAGAAGAGTCTAGCATAGAAGAAGTCCAAGTGACAAATCCCCGTCATCGTAGACAACATGTCAACATTGTTTCTTGCAGTGTGATATCGACAATGCGAGCCATCATCTTACTCTTATAGACTCTCAATCTCATGTGAATGAAGCACTTAAAAAGGAATCATCTACTCTAGATATTGTTGATGAAGCTCTTCTAAGGGAGGTAATAAAGAGGATGTACAAGTAAATGAAGCGCATGCACACGTAGGGATGGATTTGGACCACGTGTCAGACCGTCAGCAAACATTACAGTGACTCAAGGAGTTGTTGTGCAACTTGGCTTTTTCATTCCAGAAGGCTTCTTTGAGAAGATTGAACATCATCCAGTGTTTACATGGTTATTAGCATTGGGCAATATTTTGAGTGAAATTCAAAAAAGCTACATTGAAGTCAAATTAATTCTAACTTCTTCGTCCTCCTCAATTCCACAGCATTGCAAAACTCAAGGACAAGTTTTTTCTAAGTGGGGGAGAATGACGCAGATAAAGTATGAAGATTGGGCAAAAAGTTTTAGGAAATTAGAATATTTTAATATTAGCGATCTTTTGGAATTTTTTATTATTTTTGTAGATTATTTTTTAGCATATTTTAAGATAGGCAAAATAAGGATATCTAGTGATATTTTATCAACATTTAGTTTCCTAGGTAATTAGGATAATATTAGGCAATATATTTTTATCCTTTTCTAGATTATATCTTATCATTTAGGTTTCCTAATGCTATTTAGCTTCTTGGTTACATAAACCTCTTTATGTAATTCGAGAAGACAGATTATGAATGAGCATTGAGTTAAATTGATTGAGCCATATTTCTCTGCGTGAGAATTTTCCCCATAGGAAATGCTCTTAGAGCGTCCTACACCAATTATTTTCCTTTGTAGGAATTGCTCTTAGAGCATCCTACATCAAAACCACATGTAACTCATCTTTAGGAATTATATTAAGAATCAGCAACGGGATTGCAGCAGTCCAATTGAGGCAAGATAGCAGCCAAATATGGTGGTTTGGATGAAACATTAGAAAAGAGTGAGTATGATGTAGTCAATTTCCCAAATGCTTAACCTACAATAACCAATCTCGAAGCACAGACTTTGGAGAAGGATGTGGACATTGGGAATACTCTAGAAATGGAGGATCCTCTTCTGGAAAAACATTCAAAAGTACTCCGCCTATTGGAGCTAACTTTAAAGTGAGACACTTGGCGAGCCCATACTAATTCCCATTATCCAAAGATGAGGAGACTTATACACACCTTTTCTGGGACTGTAGAACTGTCAATCACCTAAGTGAGGAAAGGGCCATTAGGTATCGACAACAAAGCTAATCCTAAGTTGGATTCTCAATAATACCTAACAAATTGAGTGCTGACTTTTATAAGTCTAATATATTAGAGGAGACATGCTCCAAATGTTCATTGCAAACCTTTTGGTGGTGTTTGAGAGTGATGGTATTCCAAAGATAGGCCCATAGCTCCTTATGAGCACATTTGGAAGGCTATGGAAAAACTTTTAAATGCTAATGGAACTAGGAATAAGTATAATCAAGACTGCTAAACTAGCTATTAAAGGTTAAAAAAAAAAGAGAATTCTAGTTCATGGTGTCACTCTTCACATCTGTCATTGAGCAAGGGGAAAAGAAGAGAGAGAATCAGTAGTCCTTTAGAACTACAAAGCACAATCATCCAAGTGCTTATTTCAAGACTTGCATCCATGGAGACTTTTAGGACACTGTTTACCAAGTCATCCACTCACATCCCCAACAGTGGCCTTCACCAAACACTTTATTCCCTACCTTGACCCTTCATCCTGTTCCCCCCCTCCCCCAACCCACCCTTTTGTCCCCCTTCCTATTAAGCCCCGCTTTCTTCCCGTTCCACCTCACAATTGCCTTCAGCTCAACCCCGACTACAAAGTTGACAACCACCACCCCTCTAACCATCTCTGCTAAGCCGCAATCTCTTGTTCTCCTCATCTCTATCTCCGCTTCCCCTATTCACCACCTTCCTCCCCCTCCTAGGCCACCAGCATGTGTCACTTCTTGCAATAGTGAGACAACTTCAAGATCAGACTAGATGGAATGTGCAAGAGTGCAACTGTAAAGAAAATTACAAAAAAATATTAAAAAGCCTAAGAAAAAACCCTTTGGATTTAGAGTGACTCAAAATGCAGACTACGGTGTTGGTTGGCTTTCATGGGAAGGAAGTTGGTATTTTCTAGGATCTAATTCCATTCCCCAACCTACCAGCTTCTAATTCCATTCCTTCAGATATCCAATTATCCTTAAAATTCTTTTACACCACAAACTTATCCTTCCCTCTACTGCTCTACCCACCCCATCCCTTGGCTGCCATTCATGGCCCCTCCCTAAAATGCTTCCATTGCTGATGTTCTTTTTGACTGAGTAGAATTATAGAAATAAATCCATTACGTTCCAAATCAAGTTCCATTCCATAGATCGTACTTCCATGACTGAATAGAAATAAATCCATGACATTGCAAATCAAGTTCCATCCCATATCCTACTTCGATCACCAATTCCATTTCTTTCTAGTTCAAGATAAACCAAACGAACCCTAAGGTGAATCCATTTAACCTTACTATTGTTACATCGTTTACTATTCCTTCTAATTAGACACAAGAAGTAGCATCATGAGGTGAGAAATGATTCAGTATTTCCCTATTTTTCACTATTCATTTTCATTAGACACAAGAAGCACCACCATGGAATACACAAGTAACTTCTCCAAGAAATTTAAAAGTACCTTAAACGTCATGTTATCAGAGGTGTACAAATTGTAATTTCCAAAACCACTCTGCCATTTACACCAAAAGGGTACATTATTCGAGCAATACCATGACCAAAACTTAACAGTTAAGAACTTACTTTCCCTCATTGAATTGTTCTACACAGGCACTACAAATTCTTCAGCTGCCATCAATTTAAAAACCTTACCGATTCTGTACTTTGCGGTTCGGATGGAAACCCTGCAAGGGGAAAAGATCACCATTATTAAAAGTAGAAAAGAACACAAACACACAACCAGATCCAACAACACAGTGAAAAAAGGGCATTCCATCAAAACTCACTAGAACAAAATCCGAATTAAGATGAGCAGGAAGCAAGCAGGAGTGCATAAAAAAGCAAAAGAAGAAAAACCCAGATCTCAAAAAGTACCGGAAGAGTGAAAGCCATTGTGAAAACCAAGGAGAAAGACGAGAGGAACAAGCATGGAGAGAATGACAAGGCCAAGCACAGCAATGACGAAGCCTCGCCACCGTCGCTTCGTGGAAATCGCGTAGGAAGAGACACCAATCGGACCACCGACACCGGCCTTCATCAATCCTCTTTTTCTATCTCTTTCTCTCTCTAATTTTCCGATGATGTGATGATCAAACTTGTGCCACTAGCAATGGCATTCCTCTCCGCTAATCAATCCACCGCAGTCGCAGTCCCCAAATGCGCACACACTCTCACTCCACAGTCACTTATTATTTGAAACGCAGCTCCAGATTTCCCCCAACGAAAAGAGAGAATTTCACACACCACTTCGCTTCACTGTATATTGTAACCTTTGCCAATTGAAAACAGCGATAGAAAAATATCACTTAATTCTT
>NCQV01057576.1:0-12722 GCA_002740545.1 Lophocereus schottii | reverse complement strand
AGGACAGGAAAGAACGGGAAGTTCTCAACCCACGTTTTCCATTGCTTGTCTTCAATACTTCAACAAACCAACCCCCTGCCTTCATTTTATGAGGCACGCTCGAGGCTCATTCTCGAAGAAACCCGTAAAGCTAAGCAAGCCGCAACTGCAGCAGGTGCTGCCAATACTACTCTCCTCATCACCACCTCTGTCGATGATTCAAGGCCCTCTAACTCTGAACCCGGACTTCGCAACAATAATGGTCAGAAAAAGGGTCAGAATCGCAACCATTACCGAGGCCAAAAAAAAATGGTGGAAAGGGCCGAGGCCGAGGTGGTGGTCATCAAGGGCGTGGCGGCAGTAGTTATCAAGGAGATGGAAGCGGCAACCTATAATATCAGACTCAGTAGCAGCGTGGATGGTCGCAGCCACCACAATGGGCTGCATATTCGCCATGCGCAGCATATCCACCATGGACGGTGCCTCCATGCCCTTACCCCACCTCCTCATGGGCTAGACCTCTTGCTCGTCAGCCCAGCATCCTAGGTTGTTGTCCAAAACAAGCACACGTTGCCCATACAACACCTCCTTCCAGTTATGCACCCACTGACATTAAGGCGGCAATACATACTATGACCCTGAATGCTCCCAATGACAACTGGTATATGGACACAAGTGCAACATCGCATATGACGGCATCTCATGATAATCTCTGGTCTTATTTTAATATGAGCAACAATAGAAATATCATTGTTGGCAGTGGACAAGAAATTCCAATTCGTGGTCTTGGACAAGCTCATCTTCCTCCTCCTCATCCACATTTAACCTTAAATAATGTCCTCCATGCACCCAAACTCATTAAAAATCTGATATCTGTGCGTCGTTTTACCACGTACTGATAATAATGTTTCTGTTGAGTTTGATCCATTTGGGCTTTCCGTGAAGGATACACAGACGGGGATGCTGCTAATGAGATGTGACAGCACCGAGGATCTCTATCCTATTTCTACAACCATGACCAACCCAACTTCGCCTCCATCAACCTTTGCAGCTATTTCTCCTATGCTATGGCATGATCGCTTAGGACACACGGGAGCCCCTAACTTACGCTCTCTGAAGAATAATAATTTTATTGATTTTAAACACTTTTCATCTTCTTCAGTTTGTCGCTCTTGTATCTTTGGGAAACAAGTTAAGTTGCCATTTTATAGTTCTTCTTCTAACACATTACAGCCTTTTGACATCATTCATAGTGATTGATGGATATCACCCATCTTGAGTTCTTCTGGCCACAAATATTACATTCTGTTCTTGGATGATTATTCCAACTTTTTATGGACTTATCCCATTGGAAAGAAATCATAAGTTTTTCCAATAGTTTTATCGTTTAGTGCCTTCATTCGAACTCAATTTGAGAAGAATGTCAAATGTTTCCAATGTGATAATGGGAAAGAATTCGATAATGACAACTTCTCAAAATGGAAAAGCCGAACGCAAAATTCGCACCATAAATAATTTAATTCGAACTCTTCTTGCTCATGCTTCTCTTCCCGCATCTTTTTGGCATCATGCTTTACAAATGACAACTTATCTCCTAAACATGCTCCCTAGTAAGGTAATCTATAATTATTTCCCAACGCAAATTCTCTATCATCGGAACCTCTCATATACACATCTACGGGTTTTCGGATGCCTATGCTATCCCTTATCTCCCTCTAGTTCCATCAATAAACTTCACTCCCGTTCTACTCCTTGTGTCTTCTTATGATACCCGCCGAATTATCGGGGGTATAAATGTTGTGATTTATCTAACCGAAAAATCATTATTTCTTGGCATTTTATTTTTGATGAGTCCCATTTTCCTTTTGCCGACATTCATACTCCCCAACCTCACACTTATGATTTTGTGAATGATGGTCTGCACCCATTACTTTACAATCAACTTCTTCAAACACCACAACACGTCCACCAGGAACCGAATCCCATAAACTCTTCAACCGCTCATTCCCCTCGTTCGGCCCCCTCATCTCCTCTGACCCAACACAACACTGACTCAAATACTTCCCGTTGCTCTCACCTTCCCTGCATACCCATATCCCAGGCCCCGCAACCCAGCCAACCACCAGGCCCACATCCACATCAAACCGGCCCATCCACGACTCAGATCATGGCCACCCGCAGCATGCATGGAATATTCAAGCCCAAACGTCCCCTTAATTTGTCCATCTCGGTCACACCTTCCCCTATCCCTCATAACCCCAAGGAAGCTTTGTCCGACCCGAACTGGAAAGCGGCCATGATAGATGAGTTCAATGCTCTTATTAAAACTAAGACGTGGGAGTTAGTACCCCGTCCTCCTAATGTTAATATTATTCGGTCTATGTGGATTTTTCGTCATAAAATGAAATTTTATGGTTCTTTTGAGAGGCACAAAGCCTGTCTTGTTGGTGATGGCAGCTCTCAACAGGTTGGTGTGGATTGTGACGAAACCTTTAGCCCGGTGGTCAAGCCTACTACCGTTCGGACTATTCTAAGCATTGCATTATCAAAATCTTGGCCCATTCATCAATTCGACATCAAAAATGCGTTCTTACATGGTCAGCTTCCTGAAACCGTGTATATGCTTCAGCCTATGGGATTCAGACATTTGGCTCATCCTAATTATGTGTGCTTGTTGAAGAAATCCCTATATGGTCTTAAGCAAGCTCCTCGTGCTTGCTATCAACGGTTTGCTTATTTTGTATCAACCATCGGCTTCACTCATAGCAAATCCGAAGATTCTCTGTTTATTTATTGGAAAGGAAATAACATGTCATACATTCTTCTTTACGTTGACGACATCATTCTCACTGCCTCGTCTATCGATCTTCGTACATCTATCATGTCCCTCCTTGGTTCCGAACTTGCTATGAAAGATCTAGGCCCCTTAAGCTATATTCTCAGCATTGCAGTCGCTTAGCATGCAGGCGGGCTATTTCTGTGTCAACGAAAATATGCAGAGGAGATTCTTGATCGAGCCGGCATGACATCTTGTAAACCTGCTCTACACTGGTTGATATGAAAGGCAAGCTAAGTGCCTCATCAGAACCTTCATGTCAAGATGCCACACTTTATCGTAGTCTACATATGCATGATCCGAAGAATGACCACATGGCTACTCTAAAGAGAATCCTACGCTACATTCAAGGTACTCTCGATTATGGCTTATATCTTTACAAGTCTTCAGCTTCGGATATTATCTCTTATACTGCTGCGGGTTGGGGTGGATGCACGGATACAAGATGATCTGCCTCCGACTATTGTGTTTTCCTTGGGGACAACTTCATATCTTGGCCTTCCAAGAGACAACCAACTTTATCTAGATCAAGTGCTGAAGCAAAGTATAGAGGGGTCGCTAATGCTGTCTCCGAGTCATGTTGGATTCAGAAACTTCTCTTGGAGCTACACTGTCCAATCCAAAAGGCTACATTAGTTTACTGTGACAATATAAGTGCCATATATCTCTCTGGTAACCCCGTGCAACATCAACGTACCAAACACATCGAGATGGACATCCATTTTGTCCGCGAGAAAGTAGCACGAGGTCAAGTATGAGTTCTTCATGTCCCGTCCCAATATCAGATTGCTGATATCTTCACTAAAGTGCTTCCGCGCATACTTTTCGATGATTTCAGAGACAGCCTCAGCATATGTCGACCTCCCGCTTCAATTGCGGGGGTGTGATAGATATGTAAATAATCAGTGTATATCTTTTATACTTTGATTATGTAAATTATAATCATATATTTTCTAGGATAGTTTCCTATTTTATAGCCTAATTGTAGCCCTGTATTATGCTTGTAATCTTGTATATTAGGGACCCAAAGAGCAATGAGAAAGGCAAGCACTAATCTCTTTCATTATTTACATAATCTATGAGATTTCAACCCTTTTGGATCAAGTACCACATAGTCGACCAGATCATATACAAAAATTAGCAAACCACAGTCAATGGCACCAAGATGTTTAGGTTTACGCACAAGTTAAAAGCTATTAAAAATACCATCAAGCCATGGGCCAAATCGAACTTTGGAAATTTCCAAGAAAAAGTCAAGCGCAATTTGTATAAAATTAATTATGTGGAAGATAAATTGGTGGAAAACCCAACCAATCTTCGGCTAAACAATTGGCTAGTTCGGCTGATTAAACAACAAGAAAAAATGTTACTTTTTAATCAAAAGTACTAGGATCGGTTGGCTAGAAAGGACTGGCTAGTCAAGAGGGATCGTAATTCGTCATATTTTCAAAGGAGGGTCAATATTCGACGTAAATAGAAAGAAATCACTAAGTTAAAAGATGATGCTAGTATTTGGATAGATGAACCTCGCAACATTGCACAAAAATTTTTATTAGATTATACAGAATGTTTCAAATCATTATATAGGACCCCAAGAACGATTCCTGCATTTGGACTTCCTCGTTTGATATCACAGGAAGATAATGAGCAACTTACCCGTTTACCAACCACAGAAGAAACTAAAAAGGCCGTGTTTAACATTAATCCCAGTAAGACCCCAAGTTATGATGGTTTCAGCGCAGGGTTCTTTCAACATTACTGGGAATTGAGGGAGGGAGCTAACGGAGTGTATTAAGGATTTCTTCTTGCACGACAAGCTTTTAAAAAAAATTAACCACACCTTTATTACATTGATTCCTAAGAATGCTCAACCATAGATGACATCACATTTACGCCCAATTAGCTTATGCTCAACTATTTACAAGATTATTTCCAAAATTATGGTGTCAAGGCTACAACTGTTGTTGGATAAACTAGTATCACCGTTCCAAAGTGCCTTTATTCCTAGACGCTCTATTCATGACAACATTCTAATCACTCATGAGATCATGCATAAGTTCAAGATGGCTAAAGGGAAAATAGCGTGGGCAGCCATTAAGCTTGATATGAAAAAGGCTTATGATAAGCTTGAGTGAGATTTCCTTTTTGCATGCCTAACCCAAATGGGATTTCATTCTCGATGGATTGGCTGGATCAAGGAATGTGTCACAACAGTCTTGTATTCTTTGCTAATTAATAATTCTTTCGAAGGTTTTTTCAGACCATCTAGGGGAATCAGGCAAGGCGATCCGCTATCACCCTATTTATTTATCCTATGTATGAATGTCTTTATGACTGCACTATGTGATGTAGCTAATATTACTAAATCTAGGGTTGGTATTCAGATTTCTCCAAGGACACCTACCATTCGTTGCTTATTTTTTGCGGATGATAGCCTTTTATTCTGCAAAACCAAACTTGCTTCTTGTGTTAAGTTAAAGAGTATCATAGAAGATTTCTGCGAACTCTCTGGGCAACTTATTAATTTCCAGAAGTCATCCATTGTTGTGTCTAAAAATGCAACACATGCTCAAAAACAAGTTATTGCAGGCGTTTTCAATATCCCTCAGAGAGATACCTTAGGGAAGTATCTAGGTTGCCCAGTGTTTCAAGGAAAAGCTAAAGCGTCAACATTCTCTGATATTTTACGGAAGGAAACTGCCAGGATGGTAGCATGGAAAGCGAATAGTCTATCTAAAGCCGATAGAACAGTGCTCATGCAATCAAATCTGGAATCTTTACACACTTATACAATGCAATGCTTTGAATTACCAAAAAAGACCACAACACTTTTGGATAGAGTCAATAGAAGATTTTTTTGGAAGAAATCGGAGAATGAATAGGGTTTGCCTATGGTTGCATGGGATAAAATTTGTCAGCCTAAAAGTCATGGTGGACTAGGATTAAGAAAAATGGATGCCGTCAACTTGCCTTTCAAGCCAAACTAGCTTGGAAAGTTCTCTGGGGGTCTGAGGATTTATGGACCTCGGTCATGAAACATAAGTATCTCAACTCGAATAGTTTCCTAGAATGCAAAATTAAAAGTACAGACTTCTCGGTTTGGAAAAGTGTACTACGGAAATGCATTAGATGGAATGTGGATAAAGGGGATCGCATTTTGTTTTGGTGGGATAATTGGTGTGACCATACCAACTGAGTGGAACTGTTGGGCCTAGATCCAACTAGCATACAAAACCCAGAACTTAGAGTCTGCGATTTCATTACTAATGACGAATGCTGGGATAGTGCTACTGTACAGAGTCTAGTTCCATGGGAAGATATTGTTCAAAAGATGATTGGAATACTATTGCCGCATATGGAGACAGAGGATTCATTTTGTTGGGGTCTCACGAGTTCCGGGCAATTTAGCACTAAAACTGCTACATGGGCAGCTCATAAGAATTTTGACTTTAATGAGCCGAAGTGGGCTTTTAACTGGATCTGGAAACTGGATGTTATGCCAAAAATCAAAATCTTTCTATGGAAGACACTTCATAATGCCCTACCGCTACGTGGAGTTCTCGTCAGGAGAGGAATGCCGATTGACCCTTCATGCCCACTATGTGGAGAGGATATTGAATCTTCATATCACCTTTTTTGTGAATGCCCTCAGACAAGAAGTATCTGGAGTTTAGCAAGTCAACACAAGTGGATTCCTTCACAACAGGTTCCAGTTGGACACCTTGGCTCTTCACAGCTGCTTAGACAATATCATCTTCACTCGAATCCTACTATCATCAGAAAGGTCGCTTTCCTACTATGGAGTATTAGGAAGGGCAGGGACGAAGTGGTTTTCCAAAACCAACAATTCAATCAAGAATTCTCATTAGTGTTGAGAAAGCCTTTGCAGAATGGGAAATCCGAACTTGCATGTCGAAAGGATCTTCTTTTAGGGGGGTCGATCATCTGCGTTTCACTTCAAATTTTATTGTGAGGTGGAATGTCCCCCTCGGGGATTCATCAAACTTAATTTTGGCGGGTCTCACATCCACAACTCTGCGGCGAGCGGCTTCATCATCCGAGGCTGAGCAGACAATCTAATTAAAGCAGGTGCAGCACCCTATGGAGATACTTCAGTCCTTGTTGCTAAAGCTTGTGCACTTCGAGAGGGTCTTCAAGAAGCGATTAAAGTAGGAGTTAAATATCTAATTATTAAAGGAGATAATTCCACAGTCATTTAAGCTATCAAAGGGACAGTCTACGTACCATAGAAGATTCGACTCATTGCTAGAGACATTTCTCACTATTTGAACCAGCTATCACAGGTTACTACATCACATAACTACTGGGAAGCTAATTTAGTAGCTGATTGTTTGGCAAAGCTGGGTCATACTCTACCAACCTTCACTACGCGGGAGTCCCCACGTTCTACTGAGCTTAGGGATATTATGGGTCCTGATTCAATGGGACGTGCTCTTGGGAGAAGGGGTGTCTAATATCTTGGATTACCACTTATCTTTGTTTAAAAAAAAAAAGTTCATCCATACCTTCAATCCCTACTATTTATGTAAATTCATACTAAATATTGATTTATGATTATAAGTTAACCAAGTAATTTACAATAGAAATTGGAAACCAACCTTATACTTTATGATCTCGTTCTCCATCTAATTTCGTTAGATTTTTATTAAACCAAACTACTTCCAAACTACCTACCTCTAAAATGAATGCGAATGCTTGATTTGAGTTACAAGCATGATATTGACGCTATGAAAGACGCCAAACATTTGTCAATCATTACCTTCATTGGTGTATAGAATCTGTATGTTGCCTTGCTTTTAAAGAGTTTAACTGTGCATGACTATGAAAGAAAGAAAATACAAAAGTGTTTCATCAGTCTTATAATGATAATGACAAAAACCAATCACTTTATATTAGCCTGATCTGTTTTTTTGTCCTTTCTAGAAAAAAATATAATAAACAGACACAAGGGTACGCTTGGACAAGGAATAATTGCTCAATATTCATCCTAACAAATTTTCATGTAGTTAAAATATCAAAAACCACTTCAAATGCTTTGATAGTTTAACAAACACGACATTACAAGTTCATACAGTCCCATTCATGGATGTAAACTTCTTATGTTCACAATCCTAAATTCCATAACTATTATGAGGAGTATTGACATTTACGTCCTTGACCTATTCAAAATGACTTTTAAAATCCTTATCTTTTCATATTGATCTTTAACAATCTTAACATGTAGAGGTATTGACATACACACTATTTGACCTATTTGCATAAGGTTTTTAAAACCTTGACATTTTCATGTTGACATTTACCCACCTTGACTTTCACCTCCTTGACCAACAAAGATGCAAATTAATCTGAGCAAGGAACAACACCAACATCAAATTGCTAAAGCTAACATTGTTCAGTAGTAGGATAAACTCCAAACGTTTGAAGCACACTCGAAGAAGGATCTAGATGCAACTCTAGAAGTCTTTAAGGTTTGTCTCCAAACTGTACTCACTAAGTCTGACACTAAGACAAATGTTGAAGTTCAGAAGTTAAGGAGAATAATTTATCAGAATGTATCTAATTTCCTCTCCTAATCCTACCAGTTCTGTATTACTATGAACTTTAACCCCTATGACAATTTTTTTGTGAATTTTAACTTGTCTTTTTCTCTTTGTTTTAGGAAAATTTTACTATTCTGCTTTTGGATAGACTTGTAACAAATAATTCGAATTTAATTAAAGGGCTCACTCTGATTCAAAAGCTTCTAAAAATCAATATAAACGAGTGCTGCATAAAATCATTCAAGGTTGTCCTCTTGCCAAGAGTTGGGTACCTCGCCTCCTAAAGTGACAAGTTTGTATGGGCCTAGCTTGCCTACCGCCCCAATGCTGTTGAGAACTAAGCAATCTTGGATGGAGGGGCTTGTGCGACACTCTCCTCTTCAAAGACAAATCACTTCAAAGACAAATCAGTTAATAAGGTTATCTGCTTGACAAGAGTTGGGTACCTTCTTGCCTCCCACAATGACAAGCTCATGTGGGCCTAACTTGCCTATATACTTTCCTGGCGCTCCATGCTCATGAGAACTAGGTATCTTACCATCTTGGATGGAGGGGCTTCTGCTATACTCTCCTGTCATATGTCCTTGGCTACAACTTTACCCTATGTACAATATCATCTCTAATCTACGGGTGTACGTATAAAACCTGTGTGCTTCATTGACTTATAAATCACAGACTGTACCGTGAGACTGACAATTCATTATCTCAACTAGTACCAGTAAATTTTTACCTAATTATTTCAAAGTGCTTACAAATAAAATTATTATTTCGGCCAAGGTGGGTAAATGTCAATATAAATAGGTGAGCTTTAAAGATCTTTTATAAATAGGTCAAGGGTAGTATCTGTCAATACCTCCGCAAGTTAAGGTAGGTAAAGGTTAATATGAAAAGGTCAACATTTTAAATATTTATTTTCAAATAGGCCACAAGGGATAAATGTCAATGCTTCCTATAATGATGACAGTACTACTAGGACTAAGCGCTGGGGCAGGGATTTTATATTTTTATCAAAAAATCAAAAATTCAGAATTTGGGTAAGAAATCTAGAAATCAATATCATACTTGTACACTCAAGCAGTGGAGTAGATTTTGAGACGACTTGCACATAGAGTCGCATAGCACAACAATGCACAGTTTTGTTCTTCACAAATTTACCATAAGCTATATACATCACCTATGACGGGGCGTTTAATACAGGCAGCTGTTCTGACACCATTTTCATTTTCTATGCGTATTACTTCCCAATTTCCTGAACCCAGCTGAATCGGCATTCCCAGCTCAGTAACAATAGAGGACAATGACGACGTCATAATTCAATGTCCTTCTGTATGCCGTCCTTGAAGGGGCCAGATTCATGTAGTACCTTCATCACACGCCTCACCTGAAAGAGGCACAATGAAATAAAAGTCACCAAATCTGAATGTCAAAGATGTTGGTTGATCAATTGTGGTAATCAACAGCAAACAAAATCCGGACCAGAAGGATACAAGACCTAAAACAAGTCTTGCTCAGGAATTTTTCCCCCAACCAAAAAAAAAGGGGGGGAAGCTGCCTTCTTAAAAGTCAATATTCATTCTAGTTCTCAGAATAACAGCGGCGAAGAAGGGGAAACTCCATTGCAAAAGAACTGCTTAGGTCAAGACTAAAGTGGCATGCCAATCAACCCTTGGCCTTTGTCTTTATGCCTCCCATGCCTCTTCATCATTGACAACATATGCAATAAGCGATCAGAACCCAAATCATATATCAAAATTCCTCTGAGAGAATGGCAAGACTAGTTATCGGACATTGCATTAATTTTCCTGACAATTAATTGCTTTAAAAGCCCCGAAACTGTTCTCCAGTAAAGAGGAAGAGCCAACCCCGCAAAATTAGTATAAATCAAAGAAGATACATTATGTGCCTGGCACAAATAGAGCAATTGTTCTGCCTCCGACCCTTTCTTCCTCATTTCCTTGGAGCAGGTTGATATCGAGGAAATGAGGTTGATATCAATATCAAGCCCTACCTAGTTATACCACCAAGCCACTCCCCTGATCTTTTCAACAAAACATTACCTAGAATGCCACCCCTCTGACTCTACAACCTGAAAAGATGTTTATATGCATACCCAGTTTAGTAAAAGAATCTTCCCTTGGCCTCTAAAATTGACAAATGACTCCTCGCTTTTCATGTAATCTCCACTTATCATCTCCAATTTTCTTTACGATATGCGTCATCACTTGTGCTGGTAGAAGCTTGTGGTAGCTGCTTCAATGGTAAAACGAGGCTAAAGTTGTCACACATGAATACATGATGCAGGCTCCAGGAGGAGGGACCAATTCTCCTTCAGCCACCACCTTGTCAGCCCCTCCTCACCTTAATGAGAGAGCCCCAGAGGGAAGCAGAAAGTGGAACATGAATATTCATATGCCTGAACTACATCTATGTTACTTGGATCCTTCATTTTGCTTCAACTACCCATGTCGGACAGTCGACACTCAGACATGGGTGCAGACACACAACCCTTCATTTTAGACCAAAAACGTACAATTTCTAAAAAATTGCCGAGTCCAACACGACACCCAGATCAGATACTCGACACTTTGAGACGGGTATAGTCGAGTCCGAGTAACACAGAACCACGATGAGAAAAAGGTTATTATATGGATTTTGACCCTTTATATCTTCGATCAGCATTTAGCTGCCATGACACTGATGAAAGCAACTTTTGGAAAAAAAAAGCAACAAAACCAGCTGGCAGTGAATTGCTAAAAATAAATTGCGTGAAAATGCTGACGTTTTTCAAAAGGAAATTATTTCCATAGAGGAAGAGTACCTGAACTGTTTCTCGTGCTAGAAAATCTTCTATTGCATTCCTAAAAGCTTCGTCAACAATGTAGTGGCAGCTGTAAGTTGCAACAGGAAGATAACCCCGCTGGATTTTGTGCTCACCTTGAGCGCCTGCTTCCACCTTGTCCAAATTAAACTCAATAGCAGCTTCTATTGCCTACAATATAGTAGAAAGCCCAAATGAATGAATCCTGATACCTGAAACTGAAGCAATAAGAATTGTACTTTTCAAACAACTGACAATCTTTAAGAATAAAGAAGACCATCTTGAGCAATTACAATTGAGCTGCTTTAAATTGAAAGAGCTGAAACCATCTTTAAGGGGTAACTTTATCATCATTTACAAATGTCACCTCTCGGTTGTATTTAGATTTCTTTAGTTTTGCCTTTTGAAACCCACCCCCCCCCCCTTCCTCGCTAGACTAATGCATAATTCTGTACCACACGCTTCATCAGGGAAGAAAGTGAAGTGCAGGCCTTTTGTGAACATGCGAGTCTCTTTTTTATTAGGTAGCAGCCCAGGCTGTTCTAACCATGACTTTAGCCACCAATCTAATAGGCGCAATTCACCACCAGCAGCAGAACTCCATAATGTCTCATGGCATCTATAGCAATGTCGACATCAATCTCCTAGGGACCACTTCCACAACACATCAACACCCCCCCCGCAAGGAGAGAAAAAAAGAGGACAGGAACAAGAAAGAAGAGCAGAGCCAACTTATAAAAGGAACCTAGTGAATATAATGAAGGTTATCACAAAGAGCAAAATATAGAAAATAAAAAATCGTAAAAACCTAGGAGATATAACTATATACCAAAGTGCTTTTAGAATACACTAGCAGACAGCAAAGCCAATCAGACACGCCAGGGATTGCATCAATATACCATGACTCTGGTTTTGTTTAATGCTGTTAACCTATATATCCAATAGACAAGCACTCTAAGAGCAATTCCTACATAGAAGATTTCATACCCAAACAAGGGAACACTCACAAATAATTCTCAATTCAATTTAATTCATTCAAGTTTGACTCGCTAATACATAACAAAGGAGTTCAAATAAAGAAGAAAGATGAAACATTAAGGAAACAAATAGATAGCCTCATCACAAAGATATTATTTTGCTAGCTAAGAAGATACCTAAAAAATATTATTATTCCAAAAATATACAACAACAACTACTACTCCCAGTGTGTGTCCCGCTTTCGCGGGGTTTGGAGAGATCCAACTGTAGGCAACCTTACCTCTACCGGTATTCCTACCCATAGAGAGGTTGATTCCTTAAGACCCACAAAACAGTTTTTGTGAAAAAGGTTTAAGGAGAAAACGATTGCAAACCAATTACCAAGGAGGAGAAAAAAGTACGGGGAGCAAATAAACAAGGAGCGGAGACATACCTCAATAAACCAGAGGCGCTAAATGCCGTCACATCCTAAGAAAGCACGACCTGCAGCCAAGCACACCAAAAACCCTACCCGCCCCACCCCACCCCACCGAACCTACTGCTACCTACG
>NCQV01057541.1:0-15661 GCA_002740545.1 Lophocereus schottii | reverse complement strand
TTCGGTTATGGATCGGTTTATGTCGGGTGTTCGGGTCCAAATCGGTTCAACCCATTTCGGGTGTCGGTTCGGGTATGGGTCCGGGTCAATCGGTTTGGGTTTCGGGTTTCGGGTCAATTTTGCCAGGTCTACCCGGCGCCATCCACTTAGCCAATGATTGCTTCAACACCAACACTGCAACCAACATGCATGTATTCTTTGGCCTCAACAATTATAAACAAAATACAAAAGGTCGGCATACCAAGCTTTCATCCACCCAGTGGACGTAATAATTTGCATGACTTTACTGGTACTAGTTATCATAATCTACTACTTATATCATAAATATTATATTTTCTATGATTATAGGCCCACCATACTTTGTGATATAATAAAGTTTAATTAGAGAGTTTTGACCATTACCTATATTTACTCAATTACTCAGTATCGACCCTGACATTCCTTTAACTTTCAGTTTATAGAGATTACTAATCTCAACTATACCTTTCTTAGATCAGGAACAATATAGATCCACTTTATTTCCTATCTCGAACCGTAATCATTAATCAAGTTTTTTATAATTTTAAAGATAGTGAAACCTTAATCAAAAAATTATAATATTTAAGACATATGGGTTGATTGAATAATGTTCCCTACTGAGAAACTTCTTTTATTGAAAGCTTGAAAGGAGAAATATTACAATGGAAAGATTGAAAGGGACTTAAACTATTAAGATCATCATAGATGCTTGCATATAGAAAAATGAAGAATTCTGACTTCTATTTTACTCAAATATGCTCAAATGACGGTGTCCCTTCTCGACACTCAACCTCTCCTTTTATAGAGAAGATGGACTCCATAGGATGCCTTAATGGTTACAGTACGCACATTGATATCTTCAAATGACTATAACTACTCTCACATGGCTACAGTAAGCTGCATTATTTAACTAACTTGACCTTTGACAAATAACTTTTCAAAGCACTTGATGCTAGAAAAATTAGTCACCTATATTGAGATTTTGCATGTCTTTATCTCCAATTATGTCTTCCAGTCCATCATTATTCAAATAATCATCAAAATCTTCATCAAGTTAAAGATGCTCTGGATCTCATTTTTTAAATAATTTATGTAGATCTTTTTCTTGTTTCTAAAAGGAATTTTTCAACCTCAACAACAAAGAAATAATCAAAGACATCTTTTGAAGTAGCACCTTCTACCTTCATATATTTGCTAAAATCATTACAATAAACAAAAGTAGTATTCTCGCAAAGTATTAGAGTTTCTCCTTATTTAATCAATACCAGCATTTGATGATAAATATTGTAAAAACCAATAGCTCGTACTAAAGTAAGATCACTAACTGCTTCTTGTCGTCTTAGAAGCCATCCTTGTCATTAATCATTGCGATTGTCTAAATTAACTAATTCAACAGGACAATGGGTTAGTTTGACCTTTCTATTTTCATGCACAGTTGCTGGGCACTTCGACATACTGACTTCTATTGTATGAAATTTTTGTTAGATTATCAGGGGATGCCAGAATCTAATGGATCCCTGTAAACACACACTGTTGAAACGTAGTTAGTCTTAAGAGAATGAGTATTTTGGGTCTGGGATTTTCTTGAGGTAAGCTATCATTCGTATTCTCGAGCTTTCATTATGGGGTCATATAGAGGGAATTGAATTTGTTGAGAATCTTCCATCACCAACTTCAGATCTACCAGAAAAGAAAATTGTAGTACCCCATGACTTTCAATATCATAAGAATAATTATGATAGTAGTTAATGTAGGTTTCATACTAGTCATTGAACTTACTTCATCCGAAATCTGGATAGCTGAAAAGGCAAATTTGGACTTTTTTTAAGCTTGGATTGTACGGATTAAAGCAAAATATCTCTCTAAATTTCCTCTGCTCCGTTTCTGAGTAGTAGAAAGTCTATTGTTTTAAGTTTACGGTCAATTGAAATTAGCCTCTCTATAATTTTGCAATTCAAGATAAGACTAATACATCACCCGGCCTAGTAGCGGGATTTTTAGGGTTTTGTATTTGGATTTGGACTTGGACTTGGGAAATTATTTTTTCTTGGATGTCATAAGGCTACTTTACGTAATTCATTTATAACTCTAAAAAAAGTTGAATCTTTGTACTATTAGATAGGTACAGATAGCAAACCAAAGCTTGATCTACTTTTTGTATGCAATTTTAAAATATTCATAAGAACTCCACTAGAAGAGGAAACCCATTATAGCATTAATGGCATTTCATTTTAGATTTCCTCCTTTTCTGACAAGAGTTCCGCTCTGATGATCATCATCGGATGCTTACGAGTTAAATTATCTGTCAAATAATTCTTTGATCCCTGTATATGTCTAATAGAGAAAGAAACTAGTTAAGCCATAATTACTAACATAGGAGTCCCTTTAGCCTTGCATATTTCATAAATTCTTTTTCACGAAACCAAGTATCTCCTTGCAATCAGTTCGAATAAGAAAAGGTTTTGGGGCTTTTCAATTCCCTTATGACAGTAAGGATTTTTTTTTTCTATAATTGGATAGTTGCATTCTGCTTTAATAAAACTTCACTGCAACATTTATGGAGTTTTTCTCCTCCTTTGATTTTGAGTATTGCATTCTAGTGTTCAATGCTAACATCTGTCTCAAGAATTAAATCATCTCCTTCATTAGACAAATTAAGAATATGATAATTTTTGCACTTCTTTTTGAAGTATTGAACAATCTTTGAATCACTAGTTCCATGTCCAACTTACTTCTTTCTTAAGTTTCTGTTGCAATGGTTTTCTCAATTTAGCTAGATCTTTAATGAACTCTGAAGCATAGGCAATTCATACAAGAAAGCTTTTTAATTGTTTCCTATCTTCAATCTTTTCAGGAAAATTTTCTATTTTTTTCTAGAATATACCTTTGTAGGATAATTTGTCCAACTTTTATTTCTGGACCTAAAAAATTCAATTCAATGTTAGCCATAAATGCAATTATTCTTACCAAGAATAATACCATGATCAATGCATGGTTGCATGATAGCTAGGACGTCATCTCTGTATTGTTCCATGGTCTTGGAAAAGATAAAGATATCATGGATGTAAACTAGACAACAGTAATTAAGATCTTTGAAGATGTTATCCATTCTTCTTTGAAATATTTGAGGTGCATTTTTAAGATCAAATGGCATTACCATCTACTCATAATGTATTTAAGGGGTACTAAGCGCAGTTAAAGGAATGCTTTCTTCATCCATTTTTACTTGCAAATATGTACTTTTGCAATCTATTTTCGAGATCCAAAACGGTCTTTGAATTCTACTGAAAAGAATTGTTTTGTTAGGAAAATAATAATCATCAAAGGCAATATTATTAAGCTTTTTGTAATTGATTTCCGTTCTAACTTTTCCACTTTTCTCTTCAACGTGATTTCTTATCATGGAAGTAGGACTAGTGTGAAGATTCTTAGTATTCCTGATTAACCATTTATCCAAACATTTGTCAATGGACTTATCAAATTTCTGAATATCCTAGTGTGTACATACCATTTGTTTAACTCAAATAATGGCGTTAGTGTTACCAAAGTAATCTTTGCAAATGTCTTATCTTTGTCCTAAAATTTAAGAGGACTATCATAGTGGAGTTCTTTGCATAATTACCCTTGTTGTTCAATAATATGTTTTTAATAGTTAACTCAAGTGTTAGTACTATCTCACGTTGTGCATGAATTACCTTCTCATCATATTGGCTGCATGTAAACTCAATCTTTTGATAAGAGTAAACTGTATTTAATTTATCCATAGGAACTGAGTTGCTATTTGTTGTGAATGTTATTTGATTTATGGCCCATGTGACATGGAGAACATAGTCTCTGAAGCTATTTCCAATAATTATATCCTGGGATGGTTGATCAGTAGCCCATAGGGTTGTTATAATGCATTAGACTCCTCTTATTTCTATTGATAACCATTTTAAGGTCTTCTTGGGGCTCATTATGCTATTGTCAATTATCCTTACTTGTAAAGGGTTCTTCACTTTCTTCCACATAAATTCTAGAAATAAAGATCTTTTTTCAAAACAAACAGAACAACCACTATCTATATAGGCACACAATTCATATTTATTATATCTCTCTAAATATAAATTTATTGGGATATAGATGCTGTGAGGATTCATGCTGAAGAATTCATAGCATATCTTGATAGTTATATTTTTGACTAATTCATCCTCATAGATTGACTCACTAACAGTTCTTGTTTTGCACCTAATGACTGGACTCATACTTCGGTCTATACTGTGTCTTATGGATTCAAAACTAATTATGCTAACTTCACTAGTCATGCTAATTATATCATCTTCTTTAACCTCTTTTTTACTGATGAAGACCATTCTTCTTATTCTGATCTTGTACTTATACTTCTTAATAATTGGGGTTTAATGATAATTTGACCATTCTCGTCAATTTTTGTTACATTTTTATTATTGATTTTTATGGGATTGACAAAGCTAGATATCCAAGACCTATCGATTTTTATCTCATGCGGATTGAATTCTATTATTTGAATTTTTTGGCATTGGAGTAGACTCTCAAATTTTTCTATCTTTATCATTGTTATCTTAGTATTTGAATCTATAGTATTATCTAATTTGTAGATTATGCTTCAAAACGTCCTTAGTAGGCAACGTCCTCATTTGATATTCATCCTGACTGTTTTTATCTTAAGGAATAGGAAGTTTTTGATAAATTCATCTTGTAGACTGACATAATATACACGTTGATAATTGTATCTTATGTATGCATTACATAAATTGGTCTTAATCCCTGTGATAATTTGATTATTAAATTTGGTATACTTGATATCACATAGCAAAGTATAAAGATTAATATCTTTGTCAAAATACTATAATGGAGTAATCTGAACTTGGATACTTTCAACATGGATGTTCATGTGCTTTCTATCTTTGTTATACTTAAATATGCTTTCTCTACTAATGACATTAACTTCTCTAACATTATACTCATAGTATTCTATTTCTAGATCTCCTTCCATTATTTAGCATACATACTTACTCTTTAATTGAAAGATAAATTTTTTATAGAACATATCTTTCAGAATTATAGAAAGGACTTAATTTCCTTTGACATTTTCATTCTTATTATCTGTAATGAATTCTTCTCCTTTAAGATTACTAAGACTAATTGAGTTACTTTTCATTATGTGGCTAGTTTCTTCATAATGACTTACTTCATATTTATCCTCTAGTATAATTCAACAATTTCCTTTGTTATTTTTCAAGGCTAGATCTAGTGTTCTCAAAATAATCTACAACCCAAAGTTTCTATAAGCTTGTTGTTTTTTCATTTTTGCATTCATTTGCATAATGCCTTACTTCTCTGCATGCCCAACACTTAAGGTTGTTTTTCCATGCAGAACAATAAGCAACTTTTCTTGAAAATCTTCATTTTTTAGGGTTTGAATTGTTATAATACTTTTTTTTATATTTCTCTCCCCTTTGCTTATTAAAGCTCTTTTTCTTATGAAATTTTCTTTTTCTTCTCTTCTCAAGTTCATTTCCCCATTGGTGAGTAGGCATTGACCCATTTTATTAAATAAGAAATTCTTGTACCAAGTATCAGTGGCATCCACTTTTTCAAGTCATGTAATATATTTTTCATTGATTATAGAATTGATTGAATGTGGTAATTTATCACAAAACATACCCAAATTGGTTTCGTTATGCCTAATTTTGTAATAATATTGACTAAATTCAGCAATATATAGCCTAGAGGTCCATGTTATTAATCTTTCTTTTTCACTCTCTAGCTTTTTCTTTGAAATCAAGTTTGACTTTAATAAATTCAACTTCGAGTTCCTTGAATAATTATTTGAACACAGAAGCTAGTAATTCCCTTATTCTTAATATATTTTTCTTTCCTCATCTAATGAGTCATACTAGTCAGTTACGATGCCATAAAAACTATGCTCGATATAATTTAGGAAATTTCTTGGAGTTCATGCAATCTTCAAATTCAAGACTCTATTTATACCCCTTTTTTCCGTTCAAATATTTCTTTTCTATTGCAGGTTCCATCTATGCTTAGAATATAACCCATTTGGCTAATTAGGGTTAGACTAATTCCTTCAAAGGATGTGACTTTCCTTGGTAAGAATCCAAAGGAAAAGTTGGTTATAAGCCATGCTAGAAGATATCTAGGTCTTATAAAATGGATATTTCTTCTAGAAGATTCATCAAATTCTTCAAGCTTAGGAATAATATTGTTAACTAGATTGGACTTGATTTCATCTATGTTGAGTTCTTCTCCAATCTAACTAATTTCACCTTCAGATACCATTTTACCATATTTTATATCCAGTTTCCTCCTAATTTATTTTGAAGGAACAATATTAAAATCCTCTCATTTAATTAGGTTTATCTATTGATATATTTCTTCTTCTAATGGGATATTATTTGTCTCATTATTATTATTAGGTAATACATCTTGTCTTTTAACTACTGCGCCCTATGATTTTGTTTAATTATTCTGGATTTTGTTCTTAATCAAACATATTCTGTAATTGCTCAAGATTATATTGCTTATACTCCATCCTCTTCTTCCTTCTCTACTGTTTTAGATGATTTTTCAGCTAATTTTTCTCCTACTTCTTTTTCAACTTTTATATCTTGTGAAGGAAATGAGTTTTTGTTTTTTAGGTTTTGGAAAAGATATTTACGCTGAAATGAAGTACTAATACTTAAATCAGATTTTTAACTATGTCTAATTTTATTGATTAAAGACAGATGTATTACAGACAGTCGCTTTTTTTGTTCTTAACTTCAACCTTAATTTTCGCTAATTCTGCCTTTAATTCTAAAATTATATTAGTGGTATAGTTTAATGACGAAGCTAATGAAATGGTTCCTTGTGGTGAGGCACAATATGTGAATAATAGCAGTAGGATAACTAGATAATGACAACAAGAACACCACCTCTCAGTGTAGGTCTCGCTGTTGCAAGGATTCAAAAGATCCAAATGTAGGCAACCTTACCTGTACAGGCATTTCTGCCCGTAGAGAGGCTGATTCTAAGAGACCCAAAAAAAAGAATTTTGTGAAAACATTTTACAAAAAATGATTTTGTGAAAACATTTTATTAAAAAAAAACTAATGTTAAGCAGTAGAGAATGAATTAAGAAATACTAATAAAGTAGGTGACAATAATTATGTAAAATATAAGTACAACATACTAAAGTACTATACCTTAACAAATAGAGGCAAACAAACAATATTTCTTCTTAGATATATGTACTATCTGCATATGAATACGACATACGAAAGAAATCCAGAAACACACCACCACCACGTTACCCTAATGCAACTGAATGACATATGTTAGGCCATCTCTCTATAATCTAAGACTTTAATAGTGTCCTACTGTAGTCTTCTATCCTGAGTCATATCTTTCATTAACCCTACAACTTTCATGTCCTCTCTAATCACCTCGTCCAACTTATTTTTTTGTCGTCCCCTATCTCTTCTACCTTCAGAGATATTAATACTCTCACAGTTTTTCACTAGAGCATCTCCACTCCTTCTCTTCACGTGATCAAACCATTTGAGTCTGTGTATTTTTTACAGGCCAACACTTTGATCCATACAACACAGCAGATCTAACTATGATATGATAAATTTTACTTTTTAATCCTACAGGTATCCTTTTATCACAGAACACAACCGAAGTATACTTTTATTTTTGCCAACCCACTTTTATGCGGTGGTTAATGTCTTTATCAATATCCTATTTCTATTGAATGATTAAGCTCCTAGACATTTAAAGTTCTTGACCTTTGGTGTTATCATCCCATCAATGGTGACTTCTTCCCCCCCCCCTCTCCTCCATTGAAACAACAATATAGATATTCGATTTTCGATCTACTTACTATAAAACTTTCAAACTCCAGTGTATGTCTCAATCGCTCAAACTTATCATTAACGATAAGTAGATGATTAATCAAGCATTAACATAGTTAATTAGCTTAATTAACTTAATTGTTTTTGGCCATGTGTCTTTGATACCAATTGAAAGAGGACTTCAAGTGTTATTTATGAGAGACACATGCACAAAAAATAAAATTTTCAAAAGTAAGTTTTTAAGGATTGGAATTAAAAATGCAAATTTCAAAAATTTAGGAGGTTTAGAAAGTACGAGAGGTACTTAAAAATTCGCTTATGAGAGTTTGACGTATTAAAATATTCACTTCAAAAACTCAAGCCTAAAATTATTAACATTGTTTACATTGGGGCACCTGAGGATTAACTTTCCTTCTTATAGTGCAATAAATTTGACCTGCAATCAACAATCAATTTTATATGAAAAAATTCAATTTAACTTAGCCTATTTCGTATTTTAAATTTAATTAAAGCTATAATCTAAATCTGAATTCGGATTAGTTGATTGAAATTTCTAATCTCAGGTCATTTTTGTCATTTTTGTTTGAAACATTCTATATATTTTAACAAGTTTAAATTTCTTTACAAAATTTTTGATAAGTCTTTTTTTAAAAGCATCTAGATGCTTTGAACTTTATAATATATGTTTCTACAATTTCTTAAAGTCTCGCGAAGATTTTTTTTCTTCAAATAGTAGAGATTATAGATTTTCTATCAATAGAATATACTATGAATAGTTTACTAAATTTTCAACGAGATTAATTTAAACTTTTTAGCTGAAATGATTATGAACCATGATTATGAATTCAACTCTACACCAATGATATAACCTTATTTGGCATCAAATTATTATTAGAATTACTTTTTAATTCAATATTAATATTAAAAATAACTTTTGTAGCATAATAATGCATCAAGATTTTAAATTTAACTTATTTAAAATTAAATAATTTAATTTGAAGTTGAGAACAAAAATTGTATTTACAACAAACTTAAGTTCAAAAAACGATAATTGGATCAAATGATTCATTTTTAGTTAAAGTTTATTCGAACACACTCTCTAGAACACTAGCATTAGCCTTGTCTTCCTCCTTGTTAAATATAGAACAATAATCAAAGCAACAAATGAAAGAGCTTTCTTGAATTGACCAAGAGTAGCATAGCAATGGGTATGCAATGAAAAGAGCCAAGTAAGGAGCATTGTGGCATGCTTGAAACCACAGCCCTGAAAAGCAATTTCACCTCAATAGGGGTTCAAACTCTCTAGTGGCAATGGCTCCCTAAGATTATATGGTTCTACCCAATCCCATGCACTCTAAAACCTAATTTATTTCAAACCTTGCACCATCTAGTAGAACTCATGGAAACTTCCCTCTTTTTTTGCAACGGTCTTGTGGTGGATATGGAAATGGAGAAATAGATATATTTTCGAAAAACCCAACTTTATGCCACTCAACCGAGGTACGTTCATTCATGAAAGAGGCAAAATCATTCTAAATGCCATGAAATCAGTGGGGTGCAAGGCTTCTATTCATAAAATAGAACAATATATTAAATGGCTAACCCCACTGCCAGATAGGTGCAAATTGAATGCTGATGGGGCAACCAAAGGGAACCCGGGTTTGGCGGAGGTGGTAGAGTGTTAAGAGGACATCGTGGAGAATGGATCAACAGGTTTGTTGGCAAAATTTGGTTACTGTTCATCTATGAAAGCGGAGCTGAAGGCATTGCTACAAGGTCTATAGTTGGCTAAAGATTGTAGGATTAAAAATCTTATGATTCATATGGATTCATTAGTGGTATCGTAGAAGGTCAAACGCTCAATGTTGCCTAACCAACCCTACTTTTATCTATTGAAGGAATGCCAAGCTCTCATTCCCAATCCAGAATGGAGGGTGACCCTGGATCATTGTTATTGACAGACTAACAAAGTGGCAGACTATATGGCGAATCTAAGGGTTGAATAGGACTCCCCATTAGTTATTTTTGTGCATCCCCCTAATGGTGTTATGCGCATTTTATTTCGGGGCTACTGTGGTGTTTCTTGGACCCATATCATAGGGATGAATGACATCATATTAGAGGTGCAACCCCTCATTGGTGCCGAAAAAAAAAGATCAGAATAAGAAAAGAGAGGAGGAGAAGATTTCTCTATTGACAGGAAGAAACTGGTAGCCCTTTATAAAAAGGATTTGCAACAATTAGAACACCTTAGGAAAACAAGTCACCTTGAGAAGAGAAAATAATATTTGAGAAGGATAAATTTAGTCTCGTAAGCTTCACAAACATCGCAAGTAGAATTAGCAATAAAAACATAGAAAACCCAACTCACAACCTCAACCGAGCCCAGCTTGGTGGGCTGTACATGTGCATTTATGGTCTACCCAATCTACCCTTGGCTTTCTTATTTAAAGATATTTAAGGAGCTAACACATAAAAATTATAACTCCATACTTTAGTCTTTTCATGGACATTTTTTCTCTTTGCACAAAAAATGACTTGTTTTTCATGGGTTCAAAATTACCTACTTTGAAACTTTTCCAACAACCCTATCCTCCACTTTAGTTTTAAGGGGCTATAACAACCCCCTCCTTTTTGTCCCCTTGTAACTTCCATTCTTTTCATTATTTTCATCATTTGTGTTATTTTTTCTCTATTGCAGTCTGAACTATACCAATCCACTTGTGTGAGAGTGATGTGTTGGTCTTTTCTTTTTTAATGTTTGAAGAGTTTCATTAGTCTAGTTTTATCTGTTGAATTGATTGGGATTGCATCATTATTGATTATGCCCAAGAGCCCTCAATAGATGTCCTCATATCTTCAAATATGACCTACAATAATAGAGATTCTCTTAAATATCAAGAATGACAGCACTTATAGATCTCCCAATTAGAAGTTGTATCATGAAACAGTTAAGAGAAGATATGGGTTCAAATATGTGCTTACAAGCATAATAACTAGCTTTGTTGATTGAAAGATTTTGATGATTTGCTATTTTAGTTATGCATTGCTTTAGATGTTATAGATGTTGTAGAACATTTAATTTATCAATCCATCCTTTATTTTAAAAGTATTTAAAATTAAATGTATAAGGTTTTTTAAGGTTATCTTTTTTTAAAAAAATTATTAATTAACTTTTATTTTGATTAACTTTGATAATATATTAGTCGTTTTCAATGAGAGTTAACATTATTCTTCTAATATTCCTTTATCTACTCATATAGATATCAATTGGGTCCCCCCCATCCAAAAAATTATAAGTGCTCAGCTATGCGGTTAGCACTGTAACAATAACCCATTAAATTTTAAAAGTTGTTATAAATATTTGTGTGTCAACTAGCAAGTTTTTTTCTTTTTTAATCATCATCAATTAGCAAGATTTTCTATTGGAAAAATTGTTAACTTTTTTATTGTTTATGTTTTTTATCAGCATATAATACAAGAGGCGTTAGATTCAGAAACTTCGACTTCAATCAAGCATTGCTTGATCATGAACTTCCTTCACCACCCATTAGAAAATTTATGACGCTCACCTAATAGAAGCCCTACAGGTACAACATTACAAATTGATGCAATTAGTTGACTTTGGCTATCTAAAAAGACATGTCACCTTCCTTTCAGAAGGCTCGTCTCCTTGGTTGTCGTTAAGCACTTGATGGATCTAAGGATACACCATCTTCAATTCTAGGCTAATGCAAGACTTACTTCCTAGAAAACTTCACTTGACACATAGAAGATGAAAACAAAAGAGCGGTAACAACAACATAACCCTAACATCCTCCATGACAAGGACCATATGCACCATGACACTAGGAACACCATCAATTTCACTTGAGACATTAAAAATGAAGACATAAAGAGTGATAACAACAACATAATGCCAATATCCTCCACAATGACGACCACTTGCACCTTGACACTAAGAACATCATCAACAGACCCTTCGTAAATGCTCTCAACATTAGACATCCACTCATGCATTATATGCTCACCAACATAGCGATCGATCAATGGTACCTCTTCTTCAACATTAGACAGCATCGTATGTATATTATTGTGTGACCCATACCAAACATATCATATTAATTAACACATTCCCCTGTATAAAATTACTTATATGTTGTGCGACATAAACAAAGAATGGGTAGGTTTACCCGTTGTTGAGAACTTTATGATTAATGAATCTACTCCCTCACCATATGACAAGGACGTTCAAGACTATGTAGGACTTGGGCTAGCCCTATCCTCTATACATGTCATAGAGTTCAAAAACTAGGATAACATGATTTGATTCTAGAAAAAAGACTCATTTACAACAATAGTGTCTTGATTACTAAAATGTCTTTTGTGAAGCCTTATCCTCTTATCCCACTATAATTGCTTACATCTTAGTGCTACTATCATCCACCCAAAACCTGTCCAATGCACTCTCATCCCCCACTACCTAATATCTTCCCTATTCTGTCAACTTCCTCGCTAGGAGATTCATTCACCCTTTTCTTGGGTCATTTATGTCCATCAATACATCTACAAAAGTGGTTATAGGTTCTGGATCATCATAACCGATGGATTTATTTCCTTGAAAAAATGATATGTGCTTTCATTAGTTTCCAAAGCCTTAGTTGCACCATGTCATTACTAGGAGAGGTGGAAGTCCTTTTGATAAAGTAATTAGCCTTTATATACAGGGGATCAAAAACATCCTTTTGGTTATTCACAACTTCCTTCTTTGAAACTAAATTGACAATTGATATACACTTCCTTTTAAGATCTTGCATTTCTTTGAGAACCTCTTCATTTTGGGAAACAAATCCCAAAGCAACCAGAAGGTAATTATGAGCATTCTCTACTTTCCCCAATCCTAACAACGAACAAGTCGTCTAAAACCTTACTTTACCTATGAAAAATTAGACTTCAAAGCTAAATCACAGTGATGTAAGAGCCTTTCGTAACGAACGCACACCAAAATTCACATTAATCAAAATCCCAAGGTTCATATCAAATTTGCTTCTTCCTCATTCAATCCGTAGGAATAGTAACACCCAACTACTGTAAATCTTTCCCACATTTGCAATGGCAAATGAGAAACTTTTTTGTTTTCAAAAATACCAATAACTGTCCCCCTTAATTAATGTTTTTCGAGGTTGCCATTGTTTCACTCGGGTGATCCACTTTCACTAGAACGTCCAACACATTCACCGCAAACTCTGGCCCTAACTAGGACTCAATTAGCTCAAAAAACAGTTGATTCTAATCCATAAGCCATAATCGAAGACAACAAAGATGGGAACATGACTGATTTAACAACATAGACTAAATTAACAAAGGATGATCACTAAAAAACACCGGCTACAAGTGCTCAATTAGAACTGAAGCTCAAAATCCAAATAACAAATAACAAATCCAAGTTCGATAGAATTGAACAACAACCACTTGAACCTACATGTGATGCCCACAGCCCACTAAAGATAAACAAGACAGCAAACAATAATTGAGATGAACCCCTCAATCCCCCAATTGAAACACCAAAGGAAGAAAGAAAATAGCAGACATGCCTGGTAGAGTTAGCTCCAATCAAAATCTCGCAATGAAAAGAGTACGATAAGAATTCAGAGCCAAAGCTCAGACCAAATTGATGACACCAATTGGTAAAAGCGAATTCGATCTAGACGACACTTGAAAATACTAACTAGCTATTGAGTAAGATAAAATGAAATAGAACTTAAATCCCCCATGTGTCAAGTTCCACTCTTTTGTATTTAGTGAGCATTTTAAGCGGATAGAACTTGATAACTTGGGGTATCAACTTCCCCCAACCTTAAGGAACTTGAACCATCCTATTTCCAAGGAGGTTCAAGTCCCCAACCTCCTCGAATTAACATCATCGTCGCCATCATCATCATCATCATTATCAAATAATAATTATTAATAATTATTATCAATTAATATTTTTATTATTAATCTTAATAATTATGATAATAATAATTATTTATTAGTTATTATAATTAATTATTTTTATTAATTATTATTATTGACACTAATAATTAATAATAATAATTAATATTAATATTAATTATTGCTAATATTAATAATTATTTTATTATTATTAATTCTAATAAGAATTATTATTTTGATTAATTATTACTAATTATTATTATTACTAACTAATAATTATTATTAATTATTAATAATATTAATAATTATTATTTTTAATATTAATAATATTAATAATATTTTTTATTTGTGATAATATTTTTTATTTTTATTATTATTAGTATTAGTATTATTATTATTATAATATAACAGTAATACTACTACTNNNATTATTATTAATTATTATCAATCATTATTATTCTTTTTAAAATAAAGCATATTTGATTCCGTTCCATCATTCACAGTTAAACAAAAAGGATGAGAAACTGATTCTATTCTTTTTCTCTCTAAACACATTAAGTTAGAATTCAAATTTCACCTTTCACCTTTTAGAGATCATTCCTTAATTTCATTCCAATTTATTTTTACTCGCTAGACAAGGCCTAATTGGATACATAAAAACCATGCAGCAGATGCCAACGACGATTCAGAGCCTAATTTGATGTACCGAGCAGGAAGTGCAGAATTTTCTGATTGCAACCCAAGCACACCGCTCTCGCAGGTCTGAATTAACTCCTTTTGCCTTGGTGGCCGACCTTTCAATATACTCTCTAAAGCAATCTAAAGAAACCATAAGTTGGAACAGGACTAGAAAATTCAAACAAAAAGAGAAGGGAAAAAGAGGAGGATGGAGGAGAACCCAGTCAAAGATGGTTTGATTCTAGATTTAACCGGAATCCGACCATCTCTAATTGGTAATTTAGCGAAGAAGAAAGTAGAGATGGGGCAGCCACATCACAGCGGGGAAGAAGCGTCAGGAGACTTGGCAGTCCGGAAAGTAGTTAAATTCAACATCAATAATTAATAATAATCATGTACCAAAATTATTTAATTTTAATTGACATAGATTTGAAAACAAATGTTACGTATAAGTAGGTTTGGAAGTAAAGAGTGCATATCAAGAAATAAGATCTATTAGTTCGGACGAATTGGTTAAATATAAGTCAGGTGTATTTAGATTTAGATAAAATAAGGGTTGAGTGTATTTCAAGTTCAGCTAAAATACAAGGAGGCGTATTTTGGTTGTGCAGGTTTCAGGTCGATCTAATAGGTTTATAGCACCTTTTCTATGGGTTATTTTTTTATCATATTAAAAAAAAAACCCAAAATATATTTTACTTAAAATTGTCCATATTTAATGAAAAAGTATCATAGAGGTAATTTCTTAACAGAAAATTGTTCATATGTGAACGTCATGTATGTGTGGGCTCACGTCCCCTTTAGATTGGTTGGGTCCGCCCATATGTTGAAATAAGGTCAATATTGGATTCATGTTACTCATTCATGGGTCAGTATGTCTATATTATATTAATGGGTCGAAGGCAGTGACACAATAACAACCGATTTAATAATTTGATATTTTTGTTAACTAATGTATCATTACCTAAATATATATACTTTATTAATATACAGTCCCCAACACGAACACAGCCAACCCATTTTCTACCACTAGTATCATAGTTCAAGATTAATTAGAATAGAAACAAAATAAAAGGGAAGTGAAGAAGCATAAGATATTACAATTATCATTTAATCATATAATGTCAAGGATATAGATTACCACAAAGTAATATTAT
>NCQV01057539.1:49759-64191 GCA_002740545.1 Lophocereus schottii | reverse complement strand
CTCTTTTCAAGTTTATCAATTAGATTAGGATTTTAAAAAGAGGGAGAATTGAAGTGAAGATTTGTAAGGATTCTATGCCGGGTTTCCAATCGACGGATTCAAGCGCTCTAATTGGGTGAGCATCTACTTTCCCTTCTCTTCTCTTCTCTTTTCTAAGTTTAGATTTATATTTTGTAATTTTGATTATCTTTGTTGTTTGATTCTGGATTTATGCAAATACTTATTAATTTCTTGACCCTATGTTGATATCATTTTGTGCTTTCGAGTTTGTTGGATTCCTTTATCGAATCATAGATGCTTATTATCTTGTGAGAAACTTGATCACTTTCTCGTATGTTGTGGGCATTGGGTGATGAACTGAAAGGTGAAATCTAATACCGGAATCATATGATTTGACTTGATTATGTAGAGTTTTGAGACAGTTCCACCGATTGAGAAATCAATGATTTGATAATCGCATGCTTAACGAACCTAGACAAATCGAAAGCCCTTGAGAAACGGTAATTAATTAAATTTAGGTATTTCACTTCGCCTTGAAAGAGGGTTTCGGAACTTCGATTATCGGTTTTAAAATAACCATTAGAGGAAAAAGTACCAGTTTGATATTTTGGATTGGAAAATTGCTTGATTTGTTTAATTCCTTGATTTTTATCCATTACATTAGATAGTTTCATTTAAAATTTCAAACTTAGATTCGCTTAACATATCTTGAGGGAATATAGCCCAATAGATCAGCCTAGTATCGGTCAGATCGACCTTAACTTGCTACAACGCCACCGTGCGCTTTCGAGCCTATCAGGTTTTTGGCGCCGTTGCGTGGGACTAGTGTCAACTATTGGGTTTCTCTCAACAGGTTTGATTAATCATTTTGGTTTTCATTGAAAAAAAAGACAAAATGAAAATTTTAAAAAAGACAAAAAAATCTGAAAGAAAAAAAAAATCATGGCAATTTTCCATTTCCCTCAATTCGAGCATGAAGTATTTTGGAGGTATTTTAGGCGTTCAAATGTCTTTCTTGCTCAATGCGATTATTGTGTGGGTATATGGGAAATTTTGGACATTATTGATGAGGGTGTGAATAGTAAAACACAAGCTCTTTTAGGATATTGGGATTTTAATAGTAAAAGCGTCGATGAGGCATGGTATTTGCTTAAATGGATTGTTTGAGATTTATTTGAATTTGAGAAGGCTAGTTCTATTTCTGGATATTTATTTCCTTATCCTGTGCGTTCAATTCTAGATCTTATTATGCCCCTTTCTGTTGTGTAATTCTTCCAATCACGATATATATTAGTGTCCTTATTATGCATGCTAAGCTCAACCTTACTTTGCATCACCCATGGATAATACTAATGTTGTCCCGACCTTACCTGATCCATCTTTTCCTTTAACTCAATGCACGAGGCTCGAGACGGGTGAATCTTTCGGATTTGTTGTTAGGTTTGATATTGTTGATGCATGTTTTGAGTCAGAAGATACTTTAGAGAAGGTATATGATCTAGTTGAGACTCCTTTGGAGGGGTCACGTGATGTATTTGTGAATAAGGATTTTCCTAACCTTGGTTGTAATATTGTTCTCCCCAATCCTCTTAATCACTCCGATGCTTCCGTTCTTCATTCATTACCCTCTCAGTCCCCCGAGTATTATCTTGGTGAGCCCATTAACAATTTCCTGATTTGTGATGCTAATGTTGATTTGGGCTATAAGAACATGTTTAGTATACTTGGTGGGAATGTTAACGATTGTTTAACCCTAGGTTACTTTAGAGGATATGATCCCTCCATTGATCCTTATTGTATATGCCTAGAAGACTTGTCTAAAAAATTCATGTGGACTACATTTTTTAATCCTTCTTATGATTTTTCTATGGGCTTTGCTAAGGTTAAGAGGATACTTATACTCTTTGTTATGTTTTTGGTTATTACTTCTTACCTTGTATTTTCTAAATTATGGTCCCAGGAGTTTGATAAGCTCCTGCGTATTTTAACGGCATCCAATTTGATGAGTGGAGTCTTGAAGTTGTAACGGAGTGGGTGATGCTCTATTTGGCCTGTTTGCAATGAGATCTTAGCTTGGATGTACTCTGCACTTAACCAGGTGAGATCGTTATGTTTTGTTTCCTTTCCTTTCTCTTACTTTCTTTCCTTTGAATAATAATGATCTATCTAAGCATGGGGGAAAGGTAGTTTATATGCTTCCTATTTTGGTTATTAGTTTGCATACTTGTTAAAGTATATAGTTTTAGGTTTCTTTTTGTTTGCATTACTAAATGCATTTAGAATTGCACATAGGATTTTATGTATGGATGGTGTGGATTGGTTTGAGATAACCTCCCGTGATGATTCTTTAGGCATAATAGCTTTCATAAGTTTGAGCAACTTTTGATGTGTAATCCCTTTTCGTGCCAAAATTTTTAAAGGTTTTATGAATATTCTTGTTTTAACCCTTGTCTTGTTTGAGAACTGTATTGTCCCTTGGAGTCCTTAGCCCTAATGTTGGTACATAGGAGTGATTTTATGAGCTGCTTGAGGCTTTGGTAGATATCCTGTAAGACTTTGAGCCTTATTTGGACTAATTCATTATATTTAGTCTCATGTTTATTTCATGTGTGTGTTACTCTTCCATGTTGCATTTCTAGAACTTGCTTTGACTCTTGCTCAAGATCACATTTAACATACATGTTTAGGCGATATGATTAAGGCATTTTTTAAATTTGTAAGCTACATTGACCAAATAGACAACTTTTTTATGATTTATCCCTTACTACCCCCATTGAGCCTTGACCTTTCTTTTTCTTGATGCAAACATATAATATTGAACCTTGGTCGATTACATGTTCTACCCTTTTTAGCCAAGACTATAGAGTTTCATTAGTGATTGTGAGTAATTAGCGAACACCAATGACGTTGTTGGTTGTGGTTTATTTGTATGCAATGAGGGATTTATACAATATTTCCCTTGATGTTATTTGGATTGAATTTTACGAGTTGTTCGACACAGTGTTGAAAAGTGCACAATTTCCCATGCCATAATCCTTCCCTTATCTAAAAAATGAAAAAGAAAAAAAAAAGCAGCAAAAAAAAAGAAAATCAAAAGAAGAAAAATATTGAAAGAGAAAAAAAAGAGAAGCAAAAATAATGCAAGGATTTGATATAAATTTTATATTTCAACACTTCTTCGCATACTCGACCAACTCAAGGTTATTTTGTGCACTTGAGACATATTGGTATTTGGTGTGAGGAGTATTTTGTGTGAGAAGTTGGGTGAAGATGATTCATACTCATAATCTTTGGCTTTGAGCTGCACAAATCCTAACAAATTTATTCCCTTCTTATTTTACCCATAACCCCGTTACAACCCTATCAAAGTCCTCATGATTGTCCGGCAAGCATTGCATTTTAATGGTGGAGAATTTGAGAGCCTTCGCAAGCGTATGGTAGATTGCATATTTTGAATAAGTCTTGAGTGAACCTATGCTACATTTCAAACACATAAGTGGGAGTTTTCCACATTTTCCAAAAGTGAGATTCTACAAGTCCATTTGACTCTAATCAATTTCATGTGCTTGCATGATGTGCTTTGTTATTCTTTAGGGGTGATCAAGTTTGATATCGAGCTTGTGGTCTTATACTTTTTGAAAACATTAACCTTCTACTGATTTTGAAATATTTTGCGCACTATTTGGGGTTGCCAGTGATTGTATTCTTGCTTGTGATGTGCTATGACTTAACCATTTTAAGGAGCTTGTCATGTTCTAAGTCCTAGATGCATCTCCCCCGCCAGTTTTATCTAGTGTTAGCTTAAGGACAAGCAACGGTCCAAGTATGGGGAATTTTGATAATTGCTTATCGTATAAATCATTTTAGGGTCATTTTGCTACATTTTTAGGAGAATTATGAGATTTAAGCTACCATTTATACTCCTATTCTCATGTTACGTTTGGGTATGGTTCTTTTTTGTGTTTTGTAGGATTTTAGACCATTTTGTCCTTGTTTTGACCCTCATTCGAGTATATGTTGACCCCCCACGGATGCCCCTGAGTTGTCATGCCTGTGGAGCAAGAGAAGAGCAGAAGATTTCGGATCTAACAAGTACCACGATCTGCCAGTGGTGGCTGGCATGCTGATGGTGAGCCTGTAACTGCTGCACCTGTTCGTTTTCCTCAATTTTTGTGACTGAGAATGCACAGGGGGTGCTATATTTAGACTCGACTGCTTGAAGGGGATTCAACATCCTATCCATTCCATGGTCCTCTTTTCAAGTTTATCAATTAGATTAGGATTTTAGAAAGAGTGAGAATTGAAGTGAAGATTTGCAAGGATTGTATGACAAGTTTGCAATCGACAGGTTCAAGAACTGAGCATCTCTTTTCTCTTCTCTTCTCTTCTCTTTTCTAAGTTTAGATTTATGTTTTGTAATTTTGATTATGTTTGTTGTTTGATTCTAGATTTATGCAAATACTTGTTCATTTCTTGACCTTATGTTGATAACTTGATATCATTCGGTGCTTTTGAATTTGTTGGATTGTTTTATCAAATCATAGATGCTCATTGCCTTGCAAGAAACTTGATCACTTTTTTGCATGTTGTGTGTATTGGATGATGAACTGAAAGGTGAAATCTAATACCGGAATCCGAGGATTTGACTTCATTGTGTAGAGTCTTGAGAAAGTCCCACCAATTGCAAAACCATTGATTTGATAATTGCATGCTTAATGAACCTAGACAAATCAAGAGCCCTTGAGAAACGATAATGGGTTAAATTTAGGTATTTCACTTCACCTTGAAAACTTCACCTTGAAAGAGGATTGTGAAACTTCGATTATCGGTTTAAAATAACCATTAAAGGAAAAAGTACCAGTTTGATATTTTAGATTGGGAAATTGCTTGATTTGTTTAATTCCTTAATTTTTATCCATTACATTAGATAGTTTCATTTCAAATCTCAAACTTGGATTCACTTAGCATATCTTGAGGGAATATCGCCTCGTAGATCAACCTAGTTTCTGTGGGATCGACCTTAATTTGCTACCAAGCCACCGTGCACTTACGGGCCTATCACAGTTCTTAGACGTTCCCCTTTTAAAGTCCGATTGATATAAGCCTCTCAACTGCCTCCCTGCTTTTCTCTTCTTAATGCTCAAACCATCCAAGTCACACCTCACAAATCTTAGTGTCAATAGAAGTCACTCTGACTTCATCTTAAGGCACGTTGAGGGAGAGCCCTCACAGAAGGGCTACATAAGCATTTAATGACTTACGACTTTCTTAGAAAAAAGATTAAAAAAAATATTAAATCACTTGATCCTGATCTTATTCTTTCTCTCATGTTTCAGCTGTCATCACAATAATACAAACATTTAAGTGACTGAAACTGCAGCATGCCACCCACCATAGGCCTAACCAACCATGCCTGCAAACAACCCCCACATAGATAGAGAGAGAGAGAGAGAGATGACAGTACATCAACAACACCACCCTCCCTGTGTGGGCCCCACTTTCGCGGGGTTTGGGAAGATCCAAATGTAGGCAACCTTACCACTACTGACATCCCTGCCCGTAAAGAGGCTAATTCCAAAAGATCCACAAAATAGGAATTTGTGAAAAGCATTTTATAGAAGAAGAGTTTTGTGAAAACATTTTTGTGAAAGAAGCATAAAACTAAGGATACGCAATAGATAATAAACTAATGACTACTACTAATAAATCAAGTGACAGAAATCATGTAAACAAATACAATATAACAAAGGAAAGTACCATACCTTAACAAATAGAGATGAGCATTGAATGTCTCTTTCCAAATTTATGTAATGCCTGCGTACAAACTAACACACCGAATGACAACTACGAGGCTAACTCTCTAAGATCTACGACCCTGATCTTATCCCACCATAGTCTTCTATCCTGGACCATGTCCTCCGTCAGTCCTACAACTTTCATGTCCTCTCTAATCGCCTTGTCAAAACTCTTCTTTGGTCGTCCTCTACCTCTTCTACCTTCTGGGATGTTAATAGTCTCGCATCTCCTCATTGGAGCATCCATACTTCTTTTCATATGTCCAAACCAACTGAGTCTTGTTTCTCTCATCTTATCTTCGATGGGAGCCACTTTAACTAAGTGTGATTATTTTATTCCTAATTCTATCCATTCTCGTATAACCACATATCAATTTAATTATCCTCATCTCTACTACCATCAACCTTTGAACCTGCATCTTTTTTTACAGGTCAACACTCCAATCCGTACAACAGAACAGGTTTAACTACCATATGATAAACTTTGTCTTTTAGTCCTATCGGCATCCTCTTATAACACAGCACCCCTGAAGCCCACTTCTAGTTTTGCCAACCCACTTTTATGCGCTAGTTAATGTCTTCGTCAACATTTCCTTTTTGTTGGATGATCGAGCCTAGATACTTAAACTTCTTGACCTTTGGTATTGCCATCCCATCAATGGTGACTTCTTCCCCCCATCCCATCAATGGTGATTTCAACCTAATACGATTTCTGCAACCATGGAATGCTGCAACAGGCAGCAAATCAAAAGAATCTCCAACACTGCACAGAAACAGCAGATAATAAACAGCAGATAAGTAGAGTTGCATAAAATTCACTAGGCATCTAAAATAATGTCCCATGGAGGTTTCCTCCTGCTTTGTGGACATTGTGTCCCCATTTGTCTGTCCTAATTTGTTTGTAAGTGAATTTCTGCTCATAAGCTGACAAAGCTATCCTCATCAAACAAAATATATTTGGAGGTCAAATACAACAAAAGTAAGTTTCTGGTAAAAACATTTACAGAAGTGGCATCCCTTCCAATTAAACCATCTCTTACTATTACTAAAAAGTCAACCACGACATTCATCATGAGTCAGAAGGCGAATACCACTTAACTGAAATGCGATTACCTCTCTACGTAATCCTTTTTCAATTTCAACCAGTTAGGGAACCACTTTGAACGCTTATAAGTCGCTTCTCTGTCCAATGTTTTGATAATCAACCCCTCACAACTACAAAGAGGAATAAGACAGTTCACAAATAAAAAAGATCATGCTGCAGCACAGAAGGGAAATAGATTAAAAGTGCTAAAATAGTCACTTTGAACCACACAGACATTTGAGCAGGGAGCCAATTTAGAATATGAAGAAATAAGGATTGTCCAGTACTAACAAGTAGCTTCTCTGTCCAATGTTATGATAATCAACCCCTCACAACTACAAAGAGGAAGAAGACAGTTCACAAATAAAAAAGATCATGCTGCAGCACAGAAGGGAAATAGATTGAAAGTGCTTAAATAGTCACCTTGAACCACACAGACATGTGAGCAGGGAGCCAATTTAGAATATGAAGAAATAAGGATTGTCCATTAGTAATAGCCACCATGGGCTAATCCAATCATTGAAAGGTCTCTTAATAGCAATATGCTCAAAGCCTAGGCCAACTCAATGTTGTCGTTCACAAGCAGCAATGCGCACAAGGACGGTTACTTTCCTCCTACATGTTAACTATAGACTCACTGTGGCAAAAGCCATCCACAAGTAGAAGAACCCATGACTACATACCAGAACCCATGTCCACAGAGCAACCCCAAATTTTTCAATCGCCAAATATGAGTAGAACCCTCGCTTTGTGCCTCTAGTTATGAATACAATTTCCAGAAAAGTAACAGCAATGAGACATTACCGGGTACTAACAGCAGCTTCAAGAAACTTCTGTATTTCCTCAAAATCACTTGACGTGAGTGCCATAGCAAAATGAAACAGCCCAGGAACTTCCTGAAACGAATCATAAAGATACTGCAGTAAGCCCCATTGACAGGTCAGGACAAAATCGTAAGTATTGTTTGGAAAATAGTAGATACATCATCTCTTCGAAGCCATGATATTTCAATACAGAAACTAGAAAGTGAACCATTCATCAAAATGATTTAATAGAGTAGCAGAGTGTTTGGAGCCCTCTCAAGAAGTAACTATCCTCTTCAGAAATTTTAGATACTCTCTCATGAAGTGAATTTTGACAGAGCTCACGGTCCAGCTATTTGGGAAGCTTTAGTAGTTAAACATGCAAGTTTTCTGGGAAAAACTTAGCAACCAACATCCCATAGTTTCAAGGTCTAAACCCAACGGTCTTCAAGAAGCAGACTCTTCTACTTCAAAGGGTTGAAACCCACAAGACCTGAAAGCACAGAAGCATCTTCTTATACAGTTTCAAATCCAATAACGTGGCATCGATTATTAAACATCTTGCTCTAACCCCATAAAGGTGTCAAAAATTTCTACATCATTTGCCTCGCATAATATCATTCCTAATTAGCATTGGCAGACCTAGAAGCAGTGCTAAACAGAGAGCATGAGATTACGATTACAATGTCAAACTGTTCACAAGAGGTTATTTGGCAGTACCTATGTGGACATTGGAAAAACAAGACAAGTGAATATTCATCATGTCTGAAATACTTCTAAAATTTAGAAAGGAAGACATTGAAACGAACTTTCGGTAAGAAAGTATTAAAGGTCCAAATATTGCCTCAATGCAGAGGCATTACTAGATGCCAATTGCGTTTCTTGGAAACGTTTGCTTCTGACAAGTCGGGCCAGATGGCATTCACTTATAAATATTAGGTCAGACTCACCTCTTGCGACATTTTGCAAAAGACTGTCATTTAAATGCTCAACACATAAATATCATGCAGTTAAATGCCATATTCAGTACTCAAGAGCACTGGAGTCCGTTAAAAAATTGAGAACTTCAAGACAGTACCCGTACTACTGCCACTTAATTATTAATCGAAATAATAGCCAAAGGAACATCACAAAAATTGAACAGCAAAATATTTTAGGACAAAAATGCTACGAGCATATACTATACCACTACCTTTCTACGGACATTAAGCCGTTCTTGAAGAAGTGCCTTTCCATTCAGATACAATACGTCAAAAGCAAAGACACAAACATCAACCTTAATGTCACTCATTACTCATTACCACAGTTTTACGAGCACGAGTGCTACGAACCTGACAAAACCAGACTTGTGCATTAGTGATACAGTTGATACAAGGCATTCTGAAGTCACGTGACATGCACGGGATTGTTAATGAGTCAGTTAGTTAGACTGTTCGAAAAACGGGGGGCCCAGGTTGTTAGAACTCTATTAGTCTCTGACAGCTCGGGAGGGGGGAAATTAGGCAGCAGAGTTTGCCAATAAATACAGAGCATGGTGTAAGACAATCACAACGAGAAATCAATCAAGAAATCTTTTCTTCTCTCCCCCAATATTCTCTTTCCCTGTTTTGGCTTCTCTTCGAAATTGCCATTTCCAGGAGAGGCTGGATCAGTTGGTATCAGAGCAAATCTTGGGCCATCTTGGGCCTGCTAGTGCCAGATATTGAGAGCATCCGAAATCGCGATCAAGTATGACGGTTTCAAACAACACCAGATCACATAACATCCGAAGATGGGAAGAAATATACAAGTTCTGCAGTAGATGATTTCAAGGATCAACAAAACCATGTAAATGATCAACTCAGAGAGCTGATCACTGGGTTGAGCCGGCAAGTTCTGCAAATCGCCAGCAATGCAACTGTGGGCGAAGCTTCTCAGGTAACTCCAATCAGTCATATTCTAGACTTTCTCGGATTGAATTTCCCCGGTTTGGGGGTGAGGATGGATCTATAGGTGTGAGTAGTTCTTTGAGGTAGATAACATTGCTGACAATGTGCGAGTGAAAGTGGCTTCTATTCACTTGAGTGGCAGAGCCCTTTCATGGCATCAGTCTTATATAAAGAGTAGAGGGGTTAGGGAATTGGTCTCATTGGGCTGAATATAAATCTGCCATTACAATGAGGTTTGGTGCCAGGCCCTTTGATGATCCACTCGCTGAGCTTATGAAGTTTAGGCAGATGGGAAGGGTGGAGCAATATCAGGAGAGTTTTGATTCCTTGCTCACCCAAGTTGACTTACCTATTCCTCATGTTGTGAGTTGTTTTCTTAGTGGATTGAATGAGGAAATACAAAATGTTGTCCGGATGTTTAAGCCTAATACATTGCAGGATGCATATTGTTTGGCTAAGCTGCAGGAGGCTACTCTTGCCTCCATTGCCAAAAAGATAGGCCTATCTTTGATAGGAATCCTTCCTACTCTAGAGGAACTGGAGGAAGGTTTGGGAGCACCTCTCAGACTTGAAACCTTGCTTCAGTCAGACCTTGAGTAAGTACTAGAGGGAGCACAGAACTTCTAGTACAGGGTCTATTACTTCCAAACCAAAAACAATGGACAGGACCTTGAGCATCAAGGAAATTGAGGAAAAAAGGGCAAAGAATCTGTGTTTATTCTGCGAGGAGAAATACCTTCCAGGGCATAAATGTTCTGCTAAGATATATAGGCTGGAGATTTTGGAGGAGATTTGGAGGAGGAAGACAGCACTGGCATGGATGGGCAAAGGAAGAGACAGAAGGAGAAAAGGAAGAGGAGTTTGGGACCTTGCAATTGTCTCTAAATGCTCTTAATGGCATCCGCACTTACTACACAATGAGGGGCACTGGAAGAGTCAAAAACAGCCCTATATAAATCTTGATTGACTCTGGCAGCACCCATAATTTCTTGGATCTTGCCACAGCTAAGAGAATCCACTATGAAGTAAAAAGAATTCCCCCTCTGCAGGTTGTGGTAGCCAATGGACAACAGCTACAATGCTCATCTATGTGCAAAAGCTTTGAATGGCCAATCATGGGTAGGTCTTTTACCACTGATGTCATGTTAGTCTCTTTGGGGAATTGTGAAATGGTACTGGGAGTACAGTGGTTGGCTAGTTTGGGTCCTATCCTATAGGATTTTGACAAATTAAGATGGAGTTCCAGCACAAGGGACAGAGAGTGGTGCTGAGGGGGACACAAAAATCAAACATGGAATGGTTAGAAGGAAAGAAGTTCCAGCAAAGTGTGCACAGATCAGCTCAGCTTTTTGCTTTGTAGGTGTGCCCTCTGCTCACTACAGCTTCTTTATGTTCTGCCACCAGCAACAGCCCTGCACTGCAGCAGCTCTTGGAGGAATACAGAGATATTTTTGAAGAGCCAAAAACACTCCCTCCACACAGGAAGCATGATCATAGGATTCTGCTGAAGCTTGGAACTTCTCCAGTCAATTTAAGGCCTTCCAGATACCCGGGCTTGCAAAAAATGTGATTGAAGAGGCCGTTAAGGAGATGGTGCAGTCAGGTGTGGCAAGGCCCTCCCACAGTCCTTATTCTTCCCTCATTGTGGTAGTCAAGAAAAAAGATGGCACATGGAGGCTATGTGTGGACTATAGGCAGTTAAACAAGAGCACTGTATTAGATAAATTCCCCATCCCTCTGATTGAAGAACTATTGGATGAACTACATGGGTCTGTCATTTTCTCTAAGATTGATTTGCATTCTGGATATTGGCAAGTGAGAATGCATGAAAATGACATAGAAAAGACGGTTTTTAGAACACATGAGGGGCACTATGAATTCTTAGTTATGCCTTTTGGGTTGACAAATGCCCCCTCAACTTTTCAAACCCTCATGAATCATGTGTTTAGACCCTATTTGAGGAAGTTCATTCTTGTCTTTTTTGATGATATACTGATAACAGCAAAGACTTGAAACTGCATCTAGAGCACTTGAGACTTACTTTTAAGATACTCAGACAGCACACCTTATTTACCAAAATGAGTAAATGCAATTTTGGGGTACAGGAAGTAGAATTTTTGGGCCATATAATCTCTTCTGCAGGGGTTGCTACTGACCCAACTAAGGTGGCAGCTATGAGAGAGTGGCCTGTGCCCACCACAGTCAAAAAACTTGGAGGATTTTTAGGCCTTACAGGGTATTACAGGAGATTTGTAAGGCACTATGGGCAAATAAGTAAACCCCTCCCAGACCTATTGAAGAAGAATGCTTTTCATTGGGATGAAAAGACACAAGATGCTTTTGAACGACTCAAGGAAGCTATGATATCAACTCCAGTGTTGGTAATGCCTAATTTTTTCAAACCTTTTATATTGGAAACAGATGCTTCAGGGATAGGCATACGAGCTGTATTGATGCAGTAGGGGCATCCTATTGCTTATTTCAGTAAGGCCCTGTCCCAAAGGCATCAAGAGCTTTCTGCTTATGAAAAAGAGTTGATGGCAGTGGTGCTAGCAGTAGAAAAATGGAGGCCTTACCTGTTAGGCAGGCACTTTATCATCAAAACTAACCACTTCAGTCTTAAGTATATGCTGAAACAGAAGATCACTACTATGTTTCAGAGTAAGTGGTTCCCAAAACTAATGGGCTATAACTATGAGATTATGCATAGGAAAGGCAAGGAGAATATGGCTGCAGATGGACTATCTAGAGTTTATGGTGCTCAGTTGATGTCATTGGCTCTCAGCGCTATAAATTCAGATCTTATGCGTTCCATAAAGAATTCTTAGTCTCAAGATCCCTTATTACATTCCCTCATACAGTCCTTGAAAGCAGGCCAGCAACATCCCCAGTATACATGGCAACAAAAAGTTCTCTATAGAAAAAGCAAAGTGGTTGTTGGCAATGACCCAATTTTAAGACAGCATTTATTGCAATTTTTCCATGATTCTGCAATGGGGGGACATTCGAGGATAGAGGTCACCAAAAGAAGATTGGAAAGTGTGCTGTATTGGAAAGGGTTACACAAGGATGTCAGGAATTATGTGAGGGCTTGTGCAATATGCAAGAGAAATAAGCCTGACTTAGCAGCCCCAGCAGGACTGTTGCAACCCTTACCTATTCCTACTGCTATTTGAGAGGACATCTCTATGGATTTTATTGAGGGATTACCAAAGTCTAGAGGGAAGGACACTATATTGGTGGTGGTTGACAGGCTTAGTAAGTATGCCCATTTCCTAGCCTTGTCACATCCTTTTTCAGCTGCTGTGGTGGCCCAGCTTTATTTTGAGCACATCTTTAAGTTGCATGGCCTTCCTACAACTATTGTGTCTAATAAGGATAAAGTCTTCCTCAGCAAATTTTGGCAGGAACTTTTCTCATTGATGAGAGTTTCCCTACACCTATCTTCAGCCTACCATCCCCAAAGTGATAGCCAAACTCAGGTTGTTAACAGATGCTTGAAGAACTATTTGAAATGCATGACAGAGGAAAAGCCTGCTGAGTGGGTGCTGTGGCTGCCCTTAGCAGAATGGTGGTATAATTCTAATTGACATTCCTCCATTAGGGTCACCCCTTTTGAGGTTGTCTATGGGCAACCCCCAGCTACTCATATACCTTACTTGGGTGGGGACAGTAGGGTGGAATCCATTGATAGAAGCCTATCAGCAAGAGAAGACTGCATCAAAATGTTGAAATACCATCTGAGTAAAGTACAGGAAAGAATGAAGCAACAGGCTGATAAACACAGATCTGACAGGACCCTTGAAATAGGGGATTTAGTGTATGTGAAGTTGCAGCCTTACAGGTAGCAGATTGTGGCACACAAGACCTCAAATAAATTGTCGGCCAAGTTCTTTGGTCCATTTCTGGTCTTGGCTAGAATTGGGGCAGTAGCTTATAAACTACAGTTGGCGGAGGATTCTAAAATTCATCCTGTCTTTCACATCTCACAGCTCAGGAAGTATGTGGGAGCTAGGCCAGTCCAAAGTACCTTGCCAAAGGTGGATGAAGTTGGAATGATTGCGACTAAACCAGTTGCAGTACTAGATCGCAAACCGGGAAAGCTGGGCAACAGGATAGTAGTGTATGTGCTGATTCAGTGGTCTACGGGCTCCAAGGAGGAGGCAACCTGGGAATTATATTCTGATATTGAGCAGAAATTCCCTCATTTTGATCTTACAGCTTGCCCTCAAGCTGTTGTAAGGGGGATGCAGTTGATACAGTTGATACAAGGCATTCTGAAGTCACGTGACATGCACGGGATTGTTAATGAGTCAGTTAGTCAGGTTGTTAGAAAAACGGGGGGCCCAGGTTGTTAGAATTCTGTTAGTCTGTTACAGCTCGGGAGGGGGGGAAATTAGGCAGCAGAGTTTGCCAATAAATACAAAGCATGGTGTAAGACAATCACAATGAGAAATCAATCAAGAAATCTTTTCTTCTCTCACCCAATATTCTTTCCCTATTTTGGCTTCTCTTCGAAATTGCCATTTCCATCTCCTGTATCAATTAGCTTTTAAAAAATATATAACCAACAACTTAGCAGAGGCTAAAGATGATGAGAAGATTCATCTTCCCAATTGAAACCATCCAAAAGTTTCAAAACAAATTGGTGCATGCCTAAGAAAGTTTAGATTATAATGTAAGCTGTTGCACCCTTATTTTATCTTTGGAAACGGCCTCCAAACTTGGCAGTGTCACATTGAGAGGATCCATACTAGGTGGTATTGGTGGTGGAGTTGATTGTTCTGATGGTTGTGCTCATATTTTCAATACTTTTCCAAGC
>NCQV01057539.1:37211-47470 GCA_002740545.1 Lophocereus schottii | reverse complement strand
TTATATGTTTCAACTGAACCATCTTCCATGTAATGAATCTGCAGTTTATATGCAAGATAAATTCAGGGAACACATTGCAAGGGGTAGTTCTCCTGAAGCTGACCCACCCAGAATAGAAGAAACGTACTACACCAAAATGGCAAGAAATGAGAGTTCTGAAACATATTTGGGCACGTTCTCCGTCATATTTGTACTCGCAAGTAAACACCATATCTTGAAACTTGTCTACAATTTCTGACACTCCTTTGGTAGGCTTTGCCAGCATAGGTCCAATAGGAACCCCTGGCATGAAGTTACAAGTCCTTGATAGATTCCATACACCACCGGTGAGAAGGGCAGGGATCATTTTATCATAGACAGGAAGCACAGAGTATACTTGTTTAACAATTTTCCCAGCCTGATAGCACAGATTAACAAATTTAAGGAAACTAGTGATATATGAAAAGAATCACTAACTTGTAAAACAGTAACATTAATTAGCGGCATTGGCACTGGACAGAGCAGCATACAAATTCAAAGTCTCCATGAGATACCAAAATCTGAATACAAATCTACTGCAACATATTGTACTTTAGAAATGAGCAACTAAGCTTACCACCTATGCAACAGATCATTTGCAAATATGTGTGTGTGTGTGTATGTGTGTGTGCATGTGTGTGTTACACATGTATACATATATATACACACGCGCGCGTGCGCGCACACACACATCATTGCTAACGAAAGAGCATGGCTACAGCCTACACACTATGACTTAAATATGATTGACAAAACTAAAGGGTTAGGGCTTGCCAAGGTAATGAGGGATACTCCACAAAAGTTTTAGAGTTCACACAAGTTCTCTTCCCATTTCAAGATTCTTCCAAAATTACTTATCCTGTACACCATGCTAAGTTAGCTCTCCTCCAGTATTTTACACCAATATGCTCACAGTAAGGCCTCATTTATTTACGTTGAAACTCACTTCCCTAGGTAATGTGCATTTCAGTTGATGTGGCTACCATGGGCAGGTTGATCAAATCATCCAAAGGTCCACCGCTTAATTTAGATATAATCACTTATCAAATAATCTAGGGAGGTCCACATCCGCTTTACTCCACTGTTAAAACAAAGACTATTGAATATAAAGTTGGATATCTTGACGACACAAAGCGAGTGATGTTCTTTGCCCCATCTAGTTAAGAGTTCCAATTTTATTTGGACACCGGTGTGGGCAGAAACTATACACAGCATTCATCATTACTATGTAACTAGCAGTAGTTCATTGTCCATAATAGGACACCTAGATAGTTATGTGAAACAGCTTGTAACAAGCGATCTGCTCAGTACGCAGGCAAATGACACTGGAGAATATCACTGGAGAATATCAATCAACATAGTAGAATAATCATAGGTTTTTTTGCAACGAGAAATTGAATGATCCCATTCCAATATCTCTTACTCACCTCTTCCAGAGGAGATCTGGCATTTGATGGGGGCTTTGAATGCTCTTCTGCATACACAGCAGCTTGTCCCAGAGCAAAAAGAAGAGTCTGTTCTGCCAAGCCTATCCTCAACTTTGCCTGGGAAAGGAACAAAAACTTGAGTATAGCGAAGGAAGGGAAATGAAATTAAAAAAGGGTTCCAATTTATCATTCGACCAGCACCTGAAGAAGCCGTATCAAATACAATGGTTCACAATCTTTGGCGGCCACAAGAAGTGATTTAATGAGGCACTTTTTCCTTTCTTGACTATCCTTTCCTGGTGCCTGTCAAAGTGCCTCTAAAACTGCAACTTAAAATAACTGACAAGGAAGCAGGAAAGATCATTGATTATCAAAACAGCTGTATTTTCTTTCTTTTTTTCTTTGGGTAGTTCTAATTACTTTCTCACTTTTCTGCACATTTTTTTTATCGGTTAGAGTCTACTCCTTTGGAAAAAAATGCACTGAATCAAACCAAAACAAATCAGAAACGGATATCATGTTATGAGATTGTCATATCAAGCAAAAGGCATCAAGCATCAACAAATCTAATCAAATTTTAAGCAACGAATTCTTCACCTTGGCAATCTGTAGGCATGTATCGTAAACCTTCGCAACATTCAGTTGAGGAGGTTGGTGCACCAAGCTTTGCTTTGAACAGATTTCGTTGGCTACATCTCCCAGATCACCTAAATTCTGTCAACAGAACAAATAGATCAGGGATGGACAAGCAGATGCTACCGCATCAACAATGCTCAAAGTCGCTGATAGACAACCTAAAGAGAAGACCCTTCATTCCTACGATGTAAAACGGCTCATTGGTCTACCTTATTGCTTTACTCATTTGTGCAACCTACCATGCTTGCAAATTACAACATGAATGCACGCACAAATCAGGTCCCCAAAGCTCTATATAAATGGACATCCCTTCGCAATATAACACAAGATCACACCATGCATAATAACACAAAGTAACCCACCATGAACAAAAACCTACAACATATGTCTTTTAATTAATGCTAAAATGTAAGCAATACTGACACCTATCTTGGTAGGAGATGACTTTCATAAATCGTGAACCAAATAGAGAATGGTTACAAACTCTAACAATGATCCATAATCATATCAATTCCCAATATTATACAAGTCAGTATTCATATAGTGACGTACCGCAAGAACCCACCACAGCTTCCAACACAATCTATCACAAGCAACTGAAAATGTGCCCACAGCAAGTGAAATCAAAATTGCAATTACCTTATACAGCGTCTTGATCACGGTTTCTGTAGCTCCACAGGCCTCAGCAAGCGCCTTAATGAGCAAAGCATCACCAACACCAAGCTCTACCCCCTTGTGCGCAGGAGCAATTTTGTTGGCTAAAAGATAAACCACCCCTAACAAATCCTCAGGAGTCTCTGAAATCACAGTCCTCAACAGATTACAAGTAATATCCGTGATCACAATTCGACCGGAAACATCTTTCATAAAGTCGAAAGCGTTGGCAAGAAAAAGAAAGGGAACCTTCTCTCCATCCTCCCACCATGCCGCCATATTGGGGTCGAATTTGTCGGGCTTCTTCTTTAACTGGGCAACAAAATCATCCACATTTACAACCTTCGCTTTCTTAGAAGCAGATTTTTCCGATTCCTTCTTCTGCCCGTTTGATTCTTCGATCAAATCAGAGATGGGATGAGGGTTTTGCCAATTGGGGAGGGAGTTTTGCTGTTTTTTGCTGGAGGAGGGGTTTGGAGTTGGGATTTCTTCTTGGAAGCAGCAGCTTAACGGGCACCGGATATGAGAGTGTCGAAAGCTGAGGGATCAGTGGACATGAGAAGAAGCTGGGGTTTTGCAAAGCAATGGGGAGGGATAAACAGTGGGTTTAACAGAGAGAAGCTCACAGTGTTGACTGAACGAAACTCAGATGACAACTGATTCTCAACATGGCACTCAAACAAGGTTAGAAGCGGGAACAAGTTAGAAGGTTCGTGTCCACCGCAGAAGCGTCTAGAGGTCTGGCAGTACAAATGGGCATCAAGCTGCGTACGTCACCAGATAGGGCTCAGTGTTTCCACCTGGACTAGGTTCGTGCAATTAAGGCCCTGTTTTTTTTTACATTTTGGACAATTTAGTTATCAATTTACAGTTTTTTAAAGACAGGGGCGGAGCTATATTATTGGTCGAGATGTTCATGCACACCCTAACAAAAAAAAATTCTAATGAGCTATATTTTGAAGGGGTTTATATTGGTATATATAGACACCCCTAAAATATATAGTTTAATAAATGAACACTTCTATTCTATATGCCTAGATCCGCCACTACTTAAAACTCTCTACAATTTTAACATAATCCTTATATTTTCTTACATCTCCTTACATTCCACATAAATTTTTGTGTAATATTAATTTATATTTGTTCTAATAATAATTATAGAATGTGCATACATCTTTTTATTATACTACCAGTATACAGAATATGTAAATATGTTATGAACATAACATTTATATAAACAGACGTAAATTATATTTGAAATTTAATATGAACAATATATATTATTATAGATGAAATAAGTGAATTTTAAAAGTATAATACAAAGCTTTCGTTCATATTTAGATCAGAATCATATATAAAAACTCTCAAATTGTATGTGATGAAAGCATTATAGCTATTTCATCCCTAAGATTAACTATGATAATTTTGTTGCTATCATTATACAGTTGAACATTTGGTGGCCATTTCAAATTTAGTTCCCTTACTGAGATTAATACGTGCTTCTTTTGCAGAATAATAAAATTGTGGAGAGTGTAGTAGGAAACAATTATCTCCAGTTGCTGCTCCTGTCTCATTTGATGCATTCTGTTGGTCAATTTAATTTTTCATCTTTTGTTTTTTTGGAAGGTAATTTTCAGTTTTTGGTTGTCTTCTATGATAGTACAATTTTCCTATTTCAAGCATTACTTCTTAATGTTTTAAGGGTTTATTTATAAAATTTCTTGGTAATGATGTATTGATTAGACATTTATATTTAAAATTGTTTACTTAAAGTATGATTTCATTTTAAGAGTTTTATTCAATTTTGTGAGAAAATTTTATTTTGCTTATTGGAAGATCAAACTAATGTAGATATAAAAAAATCACCTCAAGTGTAGGAAATTTTGATTGAAAACATTTGTGGGTTTTAATATATTTTATTGGTCTTTAATTTAATTGGTTAAAGGTTTATTTTCAATAAGTATATTTTAATATTAGTGTTTCTCATCCAAAATGTTCATTGTAAAAGAAACAAATTTTGTTTTAATAATATTAAGAAATAATTTGTTTATTGATGGTATCTAATTTATTTCATAAATATGACTAATATATTACACATTATTTCATAAATCATAAATTAAATATCAATAATATGCATACATGCCTACAAATTATACTGTACAACTCTTCAACAATTCAACAACTCTTTACATCTATCCTTACAGCTTCTTATAGCTTCTTACATTTGCTTACAGTTTCTTACATCTTCTTACAACTTCTTACATCTGCTTACAGCTTCTTACATCTTCTTACAGCTCCTTACAGCTTCTTACAGCTCCTTACAATTTATTACAGCTTCTTACAGCTTACAGTTGTATCTTATCATGAAAAAGAACAAGCCCTAAGTATATCGCGGTCTTTAAATGGCAGTTTTTTTAATTTAAAAAATGATATATATCATATGGTATCATTACATTTTTGAAAAATCTATTTGGTGCAGAATGTGAATATTATTAACATAAGTTCTACTAATAAAATTTATAAATGTAAATATTATAGAATATGTCTCTTATTTGGTGCACAATGTGTAATCAAGTATATCACAGTCGGATCAGAACTTGCATTTCCCATGATACTTGGATCAAACCTTGAACTGTTTGAATACAGACTTTGTTGTCCACTTTCAGGTGGACATTAGAAAACACTGCTTGTAATATGACTTGTAGTCCATTTCTTATAGCTGAAGCTTTCGGTACTAAACTTGAAGGTGCTCCTGGATTAAATGTGTAAACACAAATTTCGAGTCTAAAATTAAACAAGACAAAAAGTATAGACAATTTTAATTTGTACTGATTTTAGAAGGTATGACTACAATCTATTTGTATTTGAAAGAGGACCAATTGGCTTGAATCTTGATTAAGTTGACTGATTTGGACTCCTTTGGATGAACTTGAATGAATTTGATCTTAAAAGATGGCCTAAGAGGCTTAGTCTTAGTTAAGAGGAATGTTCTTTGATCTTCGAAAGTAAACTGCACGTGTTCGAAGTGCTTGTAGTCTTCTTTCAAAGAAATTAAACCTTTGGGTCTTCAGAATACTTTGGAGTAAATGAGTTTTTTTTTTTGGCCCCTTGAATATGAGAGAATGATATTTTATTTATAGGGAAAGTATCCGCCTTTTCCTTCTACGGTTTACAACTTATTTGCCTTCTTGGGCAGTTGATTGGGCCGTCAACTTGTTAGTTTATTTGGCCGGTAATTTAATAGTTAATTTGACCGTTGACATGGTAGTCGCTTGAGTTGTGACTTGAAAGTCAATTTGACCCAACTCATTTTAATAAATAAATTAATTAAATGGACTGACCCAAACAATCAATTTATATTTAATTTCTAGTATGACACATGATAAACCTCAATTTTGACTATGCTCATATCCCCTTTTTGGTTCATTTTCTCTAACTCTCCTTTGATTTAGAGGGAATTGACCATATAATGCCTCTTCTAACATCGTTGCCTTATTTTAATTCGTTTTCTGAGTTTTTGAAGGTAATTTCAAGATATTCAAGGAAGAGGGGCATCTAAAACCTGGAAAAAGGCAAGCGAGAGCAAGGATGATCACCCAAAGCCTTGAGGGGAACAGTGAGGAAGGCAAAGATGACGTTTCCAAGGTACAAGGACAGACCATGGCTGTTCCATAGTCGACGACCAAACTGTCGCTCACCTATAGGCCTCCAGGAGATGGCGACGGCTATGGTGCAGTCGACAGCCCAGCTGTCGCCCACCTACAGCTTTCCAGGAGGTGGTGATGGTTGTTGCCTTCACGACTGGCAGGCTGTCGCCATGGACCTAGACCCCCTACTAGGGGAAGGCCAAGGTGTCTTCAGGTCAACCCCTATCGCATTTTCCCCGTTTACTTAGCCCATAAATATCCCGTTTTTCCTAATTACGGGGGACGCTTAATTTTCCTCTTATAAAAGCACTTTAAACACTTTCTAAGCTTAATTTTAGGGTTAAGAGTGATTAGGGTTCTTGGTTTTTTGTTAATTGAAGATCTTAAAGACTTTCATTCTCCATTCCATTAATCTAAGGTTGTTCTTTTTTTCTCTCTCTTTTCCTCTTTTGTTGGTTTTGTTTTGCTTATTTGGGCATGCTTGTTGTGATTGTTTGATTGTTGAGATGATGATTAGTGAGTAGTTTCCTCAACTTGGCTTGAGAATTAGGAGCTAGGATAGCATAATAAACTTGGTGTGAACTTGTCTTGCCTTAATTTCCAAGTTATTTAGGGGTCTCATCTTCCACCCACCAAGTGTTCGATGAAATACCCGAAAGGATATTTCATCCAATACTTGGGATGAATAATCACACCGAGGTGGGTATTCGTCCTTTGTGAATAGGAGAAGAGAGAACAAGTCTTAGGTATGAAAGTAACCTAAGGCTTTGTTAGGTGCAAGTTGGCCATATTCAACTTTGACCTTCAAGCTCCTATGAAAATAGGTGGCCTTGGTGATTAAGGTTGCCCTTACTCTTCGAAAGGTGTTTTGGGCGGTCTTAAACAAGCCAATCACCCTCTTTATGAATCATTTTTCGATTAGGTCAAGTTCGGGAATTCATGCCTAGTATGAATAAGTAGCCACTAGTGACTAATCCCTCGACCCAAGTTCCTCTCCCAATCGAATTTTAGACTACTATGTTCCCTAGTCTTTGTTTCTTTCACTCTGAAACTTACTCTTCACCTCTTTCGATTCAACCTAATCACTACGTTAGGTACCCTAAAGTCTTGTTCTCAATGGGTGACACTCTAAGTACACGATGATAAACCGTTCACTTGAGGTATAAATTTAAAGTTGATTTCCAAGCGAATAAGTTTCTAGCACCGTTACCAGGAAACAAGATTCCTTAGGTATCATAACTTGAGTGTGGTTGGAGGCTACAGTTTTATTTTCTTATTTTGTTTCTTTGTTGTTATTCTATCTTGAGTTGATTTACTTTCTTTGGTAGTACTTGTTGTTGCATACATAGGAGGTCAAGTATCTAGTGATTTGATTCCCTTTGATCTCGAGATCGAAGCTACTCTCCGCGCTCTCCGACGATGTGCAAGAAGTCAAACTAGGGAAGAAAGGCAAACCCAAGGAGCCAACATGGATCCGCCACAACACCATTGGCGGATTTCCCGATGCCGGATCCAAATGTCATTCCATCTAACATCGTGAGACCTCCCGTCGAGGCCAACAATTTCCAGTTGAACCTGGCGGTCATTACCATATTTCAATAAGACCAATTTGGAGGGTGCCCAATGGAGAATCCCAGCAACCACATAGCTTCTTCCTTGGAGAAGTGTGACACTATCAAAATGAATGGGGTCTCCAATGATGCCATCTAGTTGAGGCTATTCCCTTTCTCCTCGAAGGACAAGGCCAAGTCTTAGCTTTTGAACTCAAATATGAATTCGTTCCTACTTAGGATGGTCTCTTCAGAGCGTTTTTGTGCAAGTATTTCCCTCCCGGGAAGGCCGCCAAACTCTAGAATGATGTCACCCCCTTTTCTTAAATTGAAGGTGAGTCTCTCTATGAAGCATGGGAGTAGTTCAAAGAGCTGCAACGGGAGTGCTCTCATCATGGCATCCCAGATTGGCTGTTGATGCAAACATTCTATAATGGTCGTCAACAACTGATGAAGATTTTAATTGATGCGGCAGCCGGAGGTGCTCTTATGGCCAAACCCATCAATGAAGCCAAGCAACTACTTGAAGACATGGCATCCAATAACTACCATTGAGCAAGTGAAAGGGGACTCACCAAACGAGGAGGAAGGCATGAGGTTGATGCCTTTACTATGCTTGCATGCAAGGTTGACACACTTTTCCAAAAGGTAGATCAATTTCAACCTACTCTTTCCCATGGTGGCACCCCTAGTAGGTCAATTGGACAAACTTGTGTTTGTGAAGTGTGTGAAATTCAAGGGCATGGTGGGAATGAGTGTCATCTTAGCAACTCCTTTCAAGATCTCAACGTTGAACAAGCCAATGCTCTCTACGACTTCAATAACTGACCACAAAATGACCGCTACTCCAACACCTTCGGTCAGAGTCGGAGACACCACCCTGACTTCTCCTACAAAAATCAAAACCCCCTCCTCACCACTCCTCACAAAATCATCCCCACCCTCTCGAGTTTCAATACCATGCCCCTCAATGTTAACCTCCACAACTTCCCTCTCAAAAGTCCAATTTGGAGAGCATGATGGAGAGGTTCATTCAAACTCAAACTAAGACAAATGAGGCTCTTGGTGAATCCGTGAGCCAACTCAATGCCAAGTTTGAGAGATTGTCCACACACCAAAAGGTGATGGAGACTCAATTGGCTCAAATTACCCAACAAGTGAGCCACTTATCTCGACCTCCCGAGTGCCTTTCAGGCCAACCAGAGTCCAATCCCAAGAGGCACATGAATGCCATCACCTCAAGGAGTGGGAAGCAACTTAAAGTACCACAAGGAACTCAAAGGGAGGTAGATGAAGGGTTGGTTAAAGATGTGGGTATAGAAACATTGGAAGAAAAGGATGATTTGGTCCCGGAAAGTGGAGAGCAAGACAAGCATGAGGAAGCCACAAAGTCTAGGCCGGTTGAACCCTATCGACCACCAGTTCCTTTCCCTCAAAGACTTGCCAAGGCCAAACTTGAGGCCAAGTTTGGAAAATTTCTAGAGGTGCTCAAGAAATTGCAAATCAATATCCCATTCTTGGATGCCATCTCCGAGATGCCCTCTTATGCCAAGTTCCTAAAAGAGATGCTGTCCAACAAAAGGAAATTTCAAGAAAATGCCATGGTTTCCCTCACGAAGGAGTGTAGTGCAATCCTCCAAAACAAGCTCCCCCCAAGCTCAAAGACCTGGGGAGTTTCTCTATTCCTTGTGTCGTGGGGGATATCACCATTAGTCGGGCCCTATGTGACGTTGGAGCAAGTGTAAGCCTTATACCCCATTCAATATGCAAGAGGCTCTAAGTGGTGGAACTGAAGCCCACCACAATTTCAATCCAACTTGCGGATCATTCTGTAAAGTATCCCATTAGTGTTTTAGAGGATGTGCCTCTTCAAGTTGCAAAATTCTTCATCCCTTATGACTTCGCTGTCATGGAAATGGAGGAAGACACTCAAATTCCTATCATCTTAGGGTGCCCTTTCCTAGCCACGGCCGGTGTAATGATTGATATAAAAAATGGGAGGCACTCCCTTCAAGTTGGTGAGAAGAAGCTTGAATATAATCTTTCACAAGCAATAGTATATCCCGCTCCAAAGAATGCGTGCTATCGGGTTGATTTGCTTGAAAAGACAGTACTTAAAGAGATAGGAACACCTAGCCCCCCTTGGACTCGCTTGAGGCGTGCTTGATCAACGTTAGTAGCAATGGGGTTGACCCTTACCCGGATGAAGAAATTGAAATCTATGCCAAGGTCTTTAATTTGGCCCAACCATACCTCCCTAGACTCCAACCAAGGTAGGTTCCTAATGTGGAGGTACGCTCCTCCAATGAAGACAAGAAGAGTCAGAA
>NCQV01057531.1:3049-16579 GCA_002740545.1 Lophocereus schottii | reverse complement strand
TAAGGCTATCAGCAACGAAATATCTGAACATGGAGCGATCGTCTGACAACATTTCAGGCTTCATTTGGGGGGCTTGAGAGGTGCTAAGTACTCTACAATCTTCTAAATGTTTCCCCAAACAATTGTAATCTCTATAATGGCATTGGCACCATCTTGTAGAGTTTGAGGTATGATTCTGGAACGCTAGTTGACGAAAGGTTGTTCTGCGTAGAATACCGTTTAAATTATCCACAATGGGCTAAGATACAGAAGATCTTTTAAGTGGATGATTGGAGGACACAATCACCGTTTTGACAAGTTTTGAGGCACTTTTTTCCCCTTAAATTATGAATTTGGTTGACAACTTTGATTGCTTAAGGGCCAACCTCTGATGTTCCCACAGCAGAAGACTGAGCTTCCATGCGAGAATATTCTATTAAAAAAGTTTGCTGGTGATCGTAACAGTGATCACAGATAAATGAGATTTGATCATGCAGTGACTGAAAATGCTTGACTTGATTTTGATTCAAAGGATGGGAAAAAATAACTTTTCATAAACGGTAAAAAATGAGCATTGTAGCCTTCATTTTGTGGGTAGCGAGAGGTTCTGACTGTTATACCTCATGCCCATTTTTGACATTTTGATGATATCCTTCAAAACAATTCCAATGTTGTAGTGGCTTACCTTCACACCATCTTGTAGGTTTTGAAGTGTGATTGTAAATGACAAAGAATGCCATTGTTGTGGGTGGCATACTGGGCACTTTTAAGTGTCTGAAATACTCTTGAAAGTTGAAACATTAAACACTCGTTTAGGGGTTAAAAGGAGCACGCAGTCACTATTTTTGGAATCTCCTTGAACACTTAAGTAAAAGCCTTTGTTTTCGTCATCTCAAAGGTGTCTGACCACTCTGCCACTTTAACATTGTAAATTTTCTGAGTATCTTCCTGAACAGCTTCAATTGTATGATGGATATGGGGCATCTGTTGTATATTTTGGAACATCTATAAAATGCTTAAGAAGAGCATTATGGTGATATGCACTATACTCTGATTATCGTGACTGATCTTGGAACACCTTAAAATACTTTTTAAAAAGTCAAAAGGAGCATCTAGTCATGATCTTACAATTATCCGCTTAGTTTTCCAAAATGCCTCCAAAAGATAGCTTCATTTTGGGGTCTCACAAGGCTCCACTCACTTCACCTCCAAAAACTCTTAGACTGCTTGAAATATCTGTTTTAAAAACTTTCAGTGAGCGGAATAGCTTAGTTGGTATCATCTTGTGGATCTAGGACTGTGAATATTGCCGAGCAGGATATTATCGCCATATCAAATGCACTGTAAACTGTGTATATTGTTCCTAAAATACCATCAAGCAAATTTAAAGGTGAGCACAGGCATGTAGTTACCATTTGCCCACTTCTTGGGCAATTTTCAGAAGATTTTCATAACACGCTTTACCTTGGGCATGGTGAACGACTGTAATCACTTCATGTGTGGAGCCTGTGGATATTCTAAATGTTTCCCTGGACTATTCAATTACTGTACTAGATCTTGTGGATTTTATAATGCCCAAAAGATGCGTATTCTGGTAGCAATAAGTAATACTTTTTAAAACTATCTTGAATGGACCTCAGATATCATAGAATATTTTGAGAGGTAAATAGGAGCCCATAGTCACCATTTTCCATTTGTCAATTCTTTTGTACATTTTCCAAAACGTCAATGGCTTTTATGATAGGGTTCCCAATAGCTTCTCCAATGTACCTCTGAAGCCTTCTACATAAGCAAGCATAATTGTTCTATTGGCATCATGACATCACCTCACCGAACTCATCTCCAATGCACCAAAAGTACAGGGCAGGCTTTGCTAAAACCATGCAATTCTTCCCAAAGTTTTCAAGCTAGATTGTGGCCCATAAACTCTAGTCAAGACCCAAAAAGGTCAATTTTTAACCTTCGAATGTGATATGATGGTCTTGCTTTTGTGTATATGAGTTTGAGCGTTCTACATGTCTCTTTCTTTTTAAAATATTGCCTACCTCTCTGGGGGATGATGGAACTTCTCTATCTGCTGTACCTTGGGCCAATGGTTTGACGTTGCTGGCTTCTTGCCATTTTCTTTCTTGGAAAGATTGTCTTCCGCCTATTTAACAATTTGTAAGTTGTCATTGACTCTTTTTTTGGCTGATTAGGCAAGCGAAGGATGTTGTCAAAGGCATAAAGAAACGTATGGGGAGCAAGAATCCGAAAGTTCAGCTTCTAGCTCTGACGGTGAGCTTCTTTCAGAGATGAAGCTCTCAACTGGAATTATTTCTGTATTATGTATCTTATTTTGCTTGGCCTACCCCCCTTCCCGTCTTGGTTTTTCAATTCCCATGAGATAAAACGTTTTAACTGAGATACATGTAGTCGGTACATTTCTTTTCCTTCTTGGTACCTGTTTTTTTTTTCAAAAAAATTTATTTCCTTTTGTATGCCTAGGGAGGGCGGTGTTGGGTTTGGGAAATCATGTGAATAAAGAGGACCTTTTGGCTAAGTCATTCCTTGGATAATATTTTTTTAATGTGTATGTAGCTGTTTATGCCATCTTTTGTAACTGTGTTTGTGTCCTTATGTTGGTGTTATGCAAACTCTTGCATGCTTGAATGCATCTAGTTCAAATCGAGGGGGGAAAAGGAGTTCTGGTTCCTTCTTTGTATTGTTCTTCGTTTCTTTTCTAAAGATCAAGTTTCTGATAATGCCTATAGCCTAAATGTGCATAGTGATCTATATTAAGTGTTTTGCCATCTAAATGTGCCACTGTTCACCTACTTTGCACATATGTTCTGCTGGAGATGACGGTTGATGTAAAATGCACAAATAGGTGAATAGTTGGGTATGCGGAATGCAAAATGCTTTGAATGGATTATTGTACATATAGGGCTTGTTCTTTTCGCAGGTAAATTAGAGTGGGTAAAAGGATGAGGTAGGTTGAAGTAGGTTGAGGTAGGTTGAAGTAACTTGAAGTGGGTTGAATTTTTTTCATGTGATAAATTGAACTTGGTTAAAATAGTGTAAGTGGGTTGAAGTGGGTTGAAGTGGGTTGAGGTTGGTATTTTAGAATTGACCCACAAAAAGAACAGGGCCATAGTCTAGAGCTTGGTTTATTCTGAGCGAAAAATAACTTCTTGGCGGCTGGCCAAGGGATGACTTTTCCTAAATTCAGATTCAGAAGTCAAAAATGCCATTAAATTCTCAAACCTCTGTCTTGAATTCCCAGCTTTCTACCCCTGAAAAACAAGGATCGAGTACAAATGTAATGAACCGAGTTGATCTGATTTTCATCTCTCATGTCCAGCTAGTCTACTAGTAGCCCAGACTCCGTTCTGGCTTGGTCAGACAAAGCTTGAACTGGGCTGATCCGTTGGGCTTAACAAGTAATGTCTGCTCTGTTGCGGCACCAGTATTTGGTGGGGGAGGGGGGGAGGGAGGGGACAGCCCTCAAAAAAGAATCATGTTCCTTTAAAATAAATGATATATAGAGTTTTTTTTTATTTTATTTTTTTAAATGTAGAGCCCTTGGATTTCCCAATGCACATCATTGCTGAAATGGCAATATGTTTGACACTCATTTAAAATATCTGTTCTGTACAAAAGGCAATGGTTCAGTTAAGGTGTTTTATTTCAGTCACGAAGGATCAGCAAAGATGCATGTTTTGGGAACAGCTTTAGGTGCAGACACAAAATGCTGTCATGCATTTATCTTGTTATCTTGGTTTTGGACCAGGGGATGGGCACACACACACACACACACACATACATATATATATCTGTGCGTGTGTGGCACAGTTACTGTTTCTATTCTGTTTAAATTCTTATTATGAGTGTATTTTATGTTTCGTAGACCTTATGAAGTTGCAAAAATTGATTGGTGTCTGTTTCATCTTGTTTGCTCTATGTATTGCAATGATATCACTCATTGACTATGTCGATCTGCTTATTGCAAATACAGCTGCTGGAGACGATTGTAAAGAATTGCGGGGATATTGTGCATATGCATGTGGCTGAGAAAGATATTCCTCATGAGATGGTGAAAATTGCTAAAAAAAGGGTCGGTTACTTTGTCCCATTGCTGATCTCTGTTATATTGATCTTAGGCGTCTTGGTATATTTGTTAATGATGTTAATTAATATCTTGTGCAGCCTGATTTTCAAGTTAAGGAGAAGATATTAACACTCATAGACACTTGGCAAGAAGCGTTTGGAGGACCGAGGGCGAGATATCCACAATATTATGCGGCTTATCAGGAATTATTGGTATATTTTTTATTAATCTATGACACTTGTCCGGAGAAGAAGATTTTGTAGAGCATGAGTTTATGCATTGTTCCATCTCATGTTTTTTGTGGAAAGATAGTCCATGCTGGTCAACTTGCTTTCATGCAGTTCTCTTATGAGCCATTTTCAATGAAGCTGTTCTTCTCATCTTAGTCCATTTGTTCTTGTATCAGCGTGCAGGTGCAGTTTTTCCACACAGATCTGAAAGCTCTGCTCCTGTGTTTACTCCGCCACAAACACAACCTCTATCGTCCTATCCTCCTAATTTGCGCAATGTAAACAACCGTCAAGAAACAGCGGAGGCCTCTTCAGAGCCAGAATATCCCTCATTGAGGTTTACCCTTTAGCTTCTTCGTTCAATTGCCTAGTGAATTGCCTGTTTTTGTTTTTTTGTCTTTTTTTTCTAGGGATATCTGCACTTTTGCCTCTTGGGTTTGAAGACCGATTGTTTTAGGTCTTCTGGGATCTTTTATGAATGACGAAAATAACACAGTAATGCTAAAACAACGTGGAGTCCTTACTCCTTATCTTTTGGGATAGAAACTGCTTTGTTGGGGCAGAGAAGCATGAGCTCTTTCTCCTCCTTGTTGTGGCAAGTCACTCGATACTTTGGTATTATGATTTAATTGAGTGCAGACCTCATTTTGCTTATCTATATTTCCAGACTTGGGCTAACTGGCATCTACATATATTGATTAGTGTCTTGTTTTCAACTTGGTCTCGACTCTTGAGGCACTTGGTATTCTGCATGTGAACTGTGCTCTATCATGGGTTTTGTGAGTGATCCTGCATCCTTCTGGACTAATTTTACTTTTTTGGATAGTTTGACAGAAATTCAGAATGCGAGGGGAATTATGGATGTCCTCGCTGAAATGTTAAGTGCCATTGATCCAGCAAACAAAGAGGTATTCCCGCTATTACCCTTGATTCTCACAGTAGCATAGTGGCATCATGTAACTGTGTTGCAATTTACTGACATGCTGTAGACTTGTTTGGTTCAATATTCCAATACGTAATCTTGGTTAGACTCTATGTTTATAATTCAGTGAGCCGTCTTGATTTCTAATATCCTACTCCGAACTGGATTCCTTTACTTTTTAGCAACATGCAATCATCAATCACCCTACATAATCTGCTGATTGCCCAGTTTGGCCAGGTCAAATAGTGTAATAAGCCTTACCGTACCTCCAACCAGTCAATACAAGTAATAAGGCTATTTTGGAAGGGCCCACGATAGCATTTTCAAAATGGGATGGTCCCTTTTTGTTTTGTATCTGTGCAAAATGATTATCCACTTGCTAGAGCGACTTTGTATGAAAAAGAGGGGGTGGAGACACATGGCTCCTTGTGGTTTGGTCGGACATGTGTGGCTGAGGGAGGCTGTCTGTTGTTTTGGTGGCTCACTTACAAACTGTTTAAATGTGAAGAGAATGAAAGATGGGCTGAGTTGTTTTGTGAAGTCTGGCATTTAGGAAGAGAAAAAAGCCTATATTGTTAATGTTGTCCTTTTTGCAAGACTCTTTACTGAAAGACCAATATTTTACATTATGCATGTGCTGCTGGAGAAAACCTGACTAATGACTAGCTGCCCATTTTTCTATCATAGATTATCATATTGGATGTGTGATTATTGCTGATTTCCTGTATCAGATGCTGTATGTGTAGGCTATCGCTAATTTCTCTGGTTTATCTCCATTCCTGGTGATGTTTTCCAGAGCCTGAGGCAGGAGGTTATTGTTGATTTGGTTGAACAATGCCGTACATACAAGCAAAGAGTTGTGCATCTTGTTAACTCCACTTCGTAAGCCCCTGCCCTGTCTATGACACTTAAAACTTGTGAAAGGGAAAAAAGTTAAAAAGAAGTGACAGAACACTTTACTGGTACAATGGATGTTAATGCCATTCTTAATTTTCAATTTTCTTGTTGTGCTGACTTGACAAAGCGATAACATATACCAAAAATTGCGGAACCTTTATTCTCTATCAGACTTTCTAATGGGGACAAACCTGTTGCTTAGTCTGCATTTTCTTTCAAGTGTTATGACTCTTGTGTCTGTCTTTGTTGATGTATTATTGCTTGCATCTTGGGTTCACTCTTGACACCCCCCTTAATTATTAATTATTATTGACTTTTGAAACGACTTAGACAATGCAATACTGATATTAAGATATCCAATTTTTCATAATTTTTTAAACAAATATTCACGTAAAGTCTGAGCACAGCATGTGTTTAGAATTTGGTTTATTATGATTCGGCAGTGGTTATCGAGGCAAGATCTTAACCTTTGATAATTTACAAAAGAAGGGTAAGATCTTGGTTAACAAATGTTTTATGTGCAAAAATGGTCTATAAACTACAGACCATTTGCTTCTCCATTGCCCAATTGCTAGATGCCTCTGAGATTTAGCCTTTAGCTGCTTGGGCCTTCATTGGGTGATGCCAAGTTCGGTGAGTCATCAGTTATTGATGTGGGAAGTTTTTTTTGGGGAGAAGGTTCTAGATTAAAGTCGTCTTATCTATTCCTCATGCTATCTTTTGGTTATTGTTGATGGAGACAAATAGGAGAGTCTTTGAAGGGATGGAAACCTCCTTAGAGCATTTAAAGGATAAGTGGCTCAAGACGGTTTTGTTTTGGGAAAAAGAGGTTTTTTGCTCCCCTCGTTGGAAGTTATTAATTTTGTGGATAGCTTATTCTTGGGATGTAATTAACTTTGTGGAATGCTGAATTAGCATCCTTCCTTGTATATCGCTTTTTTTAATATATATCATATTTTTCTTATCATGTCTTTAAAAAAAAGATTCGGCAGTGGTTGAGATGGAAATGTGCTAGACTGCTACCACACATGGGCATGGCGTGCAAGATTAACTCTCTGCCTTGAGTATACCTGTGTAACTTTCTGCTTGGTTAACCAAAGAATTCCTAAAATTACCAGTGCAACACTCAATGTGTTAGTGGAATAGGGCTCCATTAAGTTCTCCAAGAAAGAAACATGAATTGTGTGGATCAGTGGATATTAAATGACATCGGCAGCAATCTATCTTGTCTGTATGGCTACGTGTCTGTTAGGGGAAGCTTTAGCTGAAACCTCTCTGGTTCCAAGCTTTAGTAATGTAACCAATTATTATGCTTTTCTTTTTTAATCAATATGCTTCATACTTTTAAGGTTGAGTGAAACCTGTTCAATTTCAGGGATGAATCTCTGCTTTGCCAAGGCCTGGCTTTAAATGACGACTTGCAGAAAGTGCTCGCGAAGCATGAAGCTCTTGTTTCAGGGACCACTGTCCCACATGACAAATCCAAGTCTGAATCTAGTAAATCTCCTGTAAGTCTTGATGCTCCCCTAGTTGATACAGGAGAAAGCAGCAAGCAGGCTGATGGAAGGTATGTTTATTTCTTAAAATTTGTGTCATCTATTTGGGCAGAAAATTGATCTCTGTGATGTTGCATCTCTTAAGTAAATACTATTTGCTCTTCAAGAAGATCATCGTTGGAAATCTAGGCATATAGGTCATCGATCATCTGTTTGGCCATGCCTAGACATGTGGAGTATTATGCATTTCAATTTATTATAGTGAATGCTCTGGAATGTGGAGTTGCTAATACATTTGCTGGTCTCTTGGGGGGCAGTGTTGCCTAACTGGACAGACTGATTAGCTTAAGAATCAGATTGCATTGTCCTTCTGTGCTTCTGATGGAGAGTTGACTTTCGTTTTGGAAATAGCAGTTACATGAAATTATTGTTCAAGCCTGGTGGTCAAGTGGAATCCTAAATTTGGTGGTTTAGTTTGAAATGCCTAAATGAAGCCGTCAGTGGATGCGGATGTTGTTAGACTCGCTTTTATTGCCGCGTAATTTTTTGTAATAGGGGTATGGTTCATCGTTTAGGTGAATCCCTGAGCTGGATTGGTGAACATGTTGAAATTGGTTGCTGTGTCTGATGTACTTAACTACTTATGTTTGATGCAGTAGAGGGTATTGAGGGTACTCATGGGTAACATAAGCTGGAGATGCAAAAATGTGGCTGCTAATTTTGCTGTTCTATTGCCATTTTTTTCGGTTTGAAGTGACTTGATGATTATTTTTCCTTTGTAGAACTTCTGCAAGTGGAAAAATTCCAGTTCCCCCGGTAAATGGCTCTGCAGCCACCCCAACAAAAGCAGAACCTAAAATTGACCTTCTGAGTGGTGACCTTCTAGGCGACGATTTTAGCTCAACAACTCCACAGGATGCATTAGCTCTGGTTCCTGTGTCAGCACCCCAGCCATCAAGTCCTGTTGCGTCGCAGCAAAATGCTTTAGCTCTTGTTGACATGTTTTCCACATCCAACAATACTCTGGCTTCGTCAAATTCTCAGCCTCCGACTTCTGTTGGGCAAGCATACCCTGGGGCTCCAGATTTCCAACAACAGCAAAATTTGCACCTTCCTCAGCCTACACCATCTGCAAATGGAATGGCTACAGGCAATAGCATGGGATTACCTCAATATGAACAGTTAGGGTACCCACAAGCTGTGGCTCTTGGTTGGAATACACAGGTTGCACAACAGCAGCTGCAGCCACCAGCACCAGCCTATGGTGCTTTTAACACTCAGGTTGCTCAGCAGCATCCACAGCCGCCATCACCAGCCTATGGTGCTCGGAATGCTCAGATCACGCAGCAGCAGCAGCAGCCACAGCCACAGCCACAGCCACAGCCACAATCACCAGTCTATGGTGCAGTTCTATTCTTTTGTTTGCCATGTTTAAAACTCCCCTACAAACTCCACCACCACCCCTCCCAGTAGGAATCCCCTCGTAGCAGAGTCCAAGGGGATCTGGATGTAGATAACTTTATCCTTGCAAGCAAAGATAGAAATTCTAAGAGACCCACGCATTCTATTATTTTTTTTAGCGCCTTTTCGCCCCTTGTGATAATAAAATCTTTTTTAAAAGACTGTTAGTTTATAAAAGTACTAAAGCTGTAGTTTTGCCTCTTGCTGATACTCATTCACTGAACTCCTCAGGTGCTCAGAATGGCGGGACATTGCCACCTCCTCCATGGGAATTGCAAGCAGCTGAGACAAGCCAGCCGTTTAGCCCCACCCAAGCATTCAATTCCAATCATCTATTCAGTCCGAACCAACCATTTAACCCCAACCAGCCGTTCAGCCCTCAGTATTCTCCTTCAATGCAGGTTCCATCAATGGCTGGCCAACAATCACTGACATACGAGGGAGGGATGCATCCCTTCGCCCCTCAACCAACTGGAAATGACCAAGTTGCAGCAATGTACTCACAGCAGATGGCAGGCGGTCATATAACGGGAATGAATGCCCAACACATGGCAAGTCAGATGCCAGGCATGTATCCTGAGGCTTACCAGGGTGGACCCATGATGGGTATCGGTCCGCAGCCAATGCATGCTGCCCAGATGGCTTCCATGTACCCTGGTCAAATGTACGGTAACCAAATGGCGGGCTATGGCTATGGTTTTGCTCAGCAGCCTGATGCTCAGTACCTTGATCAAAGAATGTATGGCTTGTCTTTGAGGGATGACAGTTCCCTTAGAATTGGTTCAAGCCAAAGCTCAATGGCTTCTTACTTGCCCCCTATGAAGCAGCAGCCTAAGGGCGACGATAAGTTATTTGGTGACCTTGTTGATATGGCCAAATTGAAGCCAGCCAAGCCGACTACCCCCGGGAGGACTGGGAGTGTGTGACATTATGCTCTTTTTTCTTTTTTGGCATTTTAGCTTAGACTTCTTGAGGCTTTAGTTTGCTTGCTAACTTGATTTCGTCTCGTACATTTGTTTTCCCCTTTTCCTGGGGGTTTCGGCCTTGCTCGTGACATAAATTTCTAGTATCCCAGTATATATAATTTTTTGGTGTTTTGCCCAGAACTGAAAATTTATTGCCATTGAATTCCTTGTACATCACCTTGTAGAGAATAACATCGGAGTTTCGGAGCAGCTTCAGGATTGATTGGATATTTCATGTAATCTCTTATGGTCTTGTGGCTCTTTTGAAATAAATCTTTTTAATTCACATCTAATTCGTACTGTTGTAGCCTGTCTGTGGTTGCTTTTTCCTTGTTCTTTTTCCCTTCATATTGTTATTTCCTTTTGGTTTATTTATGATTTGAGCATAGACTTCCTCCATTTCAGATTTGATTTCACCCTCTTTGAGGATTACCGGGTCACTTTGCTACGTCTTGGTTATGGTGTTGTCCCCGCAATTTCAGTTCTAAGGCTAAGGGATGCAAAGCTTGAATTCACGCAACATGTCCCGGATGGGAAATGGCATGGCAAGAACTTTTATGAGTGGATCTAACAGTGAAGTTGATAGTACATCAAAAAAATTACTGGGACACAAATTAGATGCCATACCGTCCAATTTTGGTGCGAAATTGACACCTTTCAGCCATATAGTAGTGGTTGAATTTGAGTCATTATCAAGACAAACATGAAGGCACCTTGATATCAGTGAATATGTCAGCATGAACTTGGCCCAATTTCCAGCTCCACTCAAAATGATCCATATTATTGCTTGGGCACATGTCCATCTGAGTGCTATTGATAATTATAGGCGAAATATTTTGGTTATTGAAATCGAGGAAAGATACTTATAGAAAGTAGTAAAGTATTCACCTTTCGAATGACAAGTTGAGTTCAAACTCCACTGGGGCCACCACTTGTAAGGTTGTTTGCTCCTTCTCCCTTTGTAAATGAAAAAGCTTACCTTCCTTGAGATTATTTAAAAAATGGTTCTTGAGATCAAATAACATGAGATCAAATTCAACTCACTGACCCTAAAGCCACATCCTAGGCATGTCATACTTGCATAAATTTTTGGATAATTTTTGCTATTGTTCAGGTCAATTGATTAATTTTCACAAGTCGATTGTGGTGTTCTCCAACAATATCAAACGTGTAGAGTGTAGACAAACAAAATGCAGGGGTATTTTCAATCTTCCTCAAAGATCATCATTAAGAAGATATTTAGGCTGCTCAATTTTTTAAGGGAGGCCATCCAAAGATCTTTTTGCTATCTTTGTTGAAAAAGCTAATTCAAAGTTGTCTACTTGAAAAGCTAAATCCTTGTTCAAGATCTTATCCACCCTAGTCTAGAAGCTTCACCTAACCATACAATGCAATGTTTTCAATTACACCTAAAGATTGCTACTACTATAAATAATATCCATAGAGAATTTTTCAGGAGAACCTCTGATAGGTAGAAAGGTTTACCCCTTAGTAGCACGGCATAAGGCCTGTTGACGTGAAAAGTATGATGGTTTGGATTTAAGGAAAACAAGGGTTGTTAAAAAGGCTTTCCGACGAAACTTTCATGAAAATTTATTTCTCAATCCGAAAACTTATGGGTAAAACAATATGGGCCAAACATGACCAATTGGATACTTTCTTCTCTTGCAAAGCCAAACATTCTAATTCATGGGTTCGAAAGTATCTTCTTCGTAACCATGAATTTTTCAAGTAAGGAATTTGCTGGAAAGTAGGTAATGGGCAATGCATAAATTTGGTAGAATAACCGATGTTCCGCTAGGAGTCTTGTATAATGTAGGGCTATGATCTTAATATCATCCCACATGCTCAAATAACAGTCAGCGGATTCATTACTCGTGACAAAAATTGGGATCTTCCCGAGCTTTCGCATGCACTGCCCAATCATCTCATTATGGAGATATTTGTCGTGTTGATTTCCCGTGTATATGCAAAATTCGTTTTGTTGAAGATCTTCTGGAAGTGGTGAATTTTCTATTGAGTCCGCCACAAGGGCTCATGGAATGCTATGATACCCTTTCTTCGCAGTCTCCTTGGGCATACAACTAGATTCGAAAACTGGATATCATGTCTAAGATTAAAATCTTCGTATGACAACTTTGTCATAGTGCTCTACCTTGTAGAGGTACTTTCCTCAGAATAGGTATGACACTATACCTAGTATGTCTGTCTTGTCATTATGATGTAGAGTACTGATTATATCTTTTTGGAATGCCTTATGACGAATAAAGTCTGGAATTTGACAATTGCTCATGATTGGTTGCCATTTACACCTTTTGATGGCTCCTTCATGTCCTTATGTGAGGTCCTGCATTCCCTTTATTTGCGAAAAATGTTACATTTTATCAAGATTGTTCTGGCTTTGTGGACTATTTGGAAGAGTTGAAATGCAGTTATCTTTCATGGTGAGTTTTCCTTACAATTTCGGAACCTATTACTTACCAAACACAATACGGTTGAATGGAAATCACGTACTCATACTCCTATTCATTCATCTACTCATTTAGCCTCTACCACATCCACATCCCTTCATCCAAGACCACCCATCTCATAGCGTGAAGGTCAATAACAAGAGGCTTCACCAAGCTTTGATCCTGATTGGCTCAAAATCACCAGCAGGCACAATAGCGAGATTTGTTCTACGTAGTTAGACAGGAAGCTTCTCAAAGGACGGCATCAGATTCATCACGCAAACATCCGTCTTACTAGCTGGAGTCATGGGTCTAAGAGATGAATCAAGGCAGCTTTGGAAGCTCGATCATGTACATATGTAGAGGTCGAATTTGATAACTAGATAGTAACAAGTGCGATTTAGGGGCTTCCACATGCTCCATGACAGATTCAAACACTAATCTAAGACATCAGATCGGTGATTCCCAACTTTCGACGCATACTTATCAAGAAGCTAATATCGTGCAGATTGGTTGCAACGTATAACTATATATCACGTAATTCTTGCATTTTTCTTTCCCCTCCTAATGGGAATTTCCTTTGTATTTTAGTTGATGAAAATTTAAGTAGAAACCGTGTGCGAATGCTGCCTAAATCTTTCACTAGCACGGAGATTGGTATTCGGTAGTCAGAACTTTTGGGTTCCCTGCTTAACTTCAAGCATCAGCAGTTCAGCACTCAGTCACAAGACCTCACATTGGGCACTTTTTAACACCTTCAGTATCCCAATCTCTTAATACTTTCATTGTTTGTGCAACAAGCTTCACCAAAGATCAAATGCATAATCTGAATCATTATTTTGAAAACTCGTTATGAGAAGTCTATCTCCAACCCTCAAAAGATTATCTTGATACGCCCGAACAGCTTTTGTAACCCTAGACTTCAGGGTCTTCCTTGCAAGGATATTCAAGAAAGGCATACAACTGAAATTCAATCAATTAAAACACGGAATTTCAAATGCTCTTGCATTGGGACCTTCTATTTTTTTTTTTGGGGGGGG
>NCQV01057530.1:9396-20153 GCA_002740545.1 Lophocereus schottii | reverse complement strand
CCGGCGACTTTTCCAGCCACCGAAAAGTCACCGGAGTTCAGTTTCTGGTTTTTTTCCTACTCAGAAGAGGCGTCTGAAGTGCTTAAGGGCCAGGTTTGCATGTTTCATCACTCCTTGCAGCTGCTGCCCTGTGATTCTACTCAGATAATGGTCTATGTCTTTTAGCTTGCTTGCTGAGGCTCATTCCTATGAGAGGAGGCTGTAAGAGGTTTGTGGCAATCGAAAGCAAATTCTTTGATTTAGATATTGTTGGAAATTCAGAGGATGTCTTGAAAATTTCTGAGAATGGGAGGGGGAGGAGGATCTCACTGCTGCTGCCAAAGAATGTTGCCTTATGGCTATTGAGATCCTGGGGTAGATTTCATAAGTCTAAATCCCCCAATTGGTGCAATCAAATACGTCGAGGCTCAAATATTTTTCTTTTAGAATCTAAGAGAAATAGGATGGGAAAATTTCCACAGTTATCTGTAATAAACAAAGGCAATAGAAGTTTTTTTATTTTCCCAACAGGCCGGAATAAGAAAGGTTGGGCAAAAATATATGATGCTCTTACTGATAGGGGTGTTCATTAAATGGTTCGGGACCGGACCGACCCGAAGACCGGTGCAGACCGGACCGGACCGGACCGGACCGAGGTCTTTCGGTCCGGTCCTCGGTCCTGTCCATTTCTGTTTTCGGTCTTGAGTCCGGTCCGGGTTTGGACCGGTCGGACCGGTCACTGGACCGGACCGGACCGATTTGGATTACAATTTTTTTTTGCCCTTTTTCACCCAGTTCGCCTGCTGCCGTGTTGCGTGTTGCCCTTTCTTCTTTCACATTTCTCACTTCTCCTTCTCGAGTTCTCGGTCTCCATTCTCCACTCCAGTCATCTTCTTAGTCATCTTCTTCTTCTCTCCTCAATCTTTCGTCTGTCCTCGCTCAGCTCTCGCTCTCGCTCTCTACTCTCTGCCCTCCCTCTCGAGTGTCTGCTTCGCATTTGCTCTGTCTCTCGTCTCTGCGTGACTGCCTCGAGGCTCGATCTGCTCTCCTCTCCACCGGCCGGCGGCCGGGGGCTTCCGCCTTCCGGTGTGGCGTGTAATTTGGTTGAGGTATGCTTGGATTTGTTGATTGTATTATTTTGGGTTGTAATTTGAATTTTCTAGGGTTTTTGTGTGATTTCTTTTCTAGGGTTTTCAGAACTGAAATCTGATATGTTAATTCGTCTGTGTTGCAAATTGCAATGGTTTGATGGCTATCGTGAATCGTGATATCAGATTTGGTACCTGAGTAAACGATGTGTCATTTGAAAGATGAATTGAAGTTCTCACTCTATCTTTGGTTGGTTTTGTGTTCGATTGTTCTGGGTTGTTGATTGTGGCCATTTTCGGCCATGAGTTCTTTGATTTTTCTAGGTCTTGACTATTGTGGCTTTTAGTTTGATTTATCGTTTACTTGGTCCGATTTCCTCTATTCCATTCTCAATCTCCCCCTTGTTCTGATTCATATGGTTCAGTGTTGGGTACACTGCCTGCTGCCAGGATTGAACCAGTCCAGATTCGATCCGGTCCGGGTTCTGACCGGTCCAGTCTGGTCTGGACCGTATTCCAATCGGTTCGGTCCTCGGTCCTCCCCCTAGCATTTTTTTTGTCCTCGGTCCAGCCGGTCCGGTCCGGGACCGATGAACACCCCGACTTACTGAGATTGTTAATCTCGCTTTCTTGGGCAATTCTGGAGCACTAAGGAGGCCCCCACACCAAGTGACACTGGCACATGGTGTTGTATCTCCACCTTTGCCTCCTCCTTCACCTCCGGGTTGTCGCCCAAAATGTGTTTTACTAGGGAACCAGAATGTTTCCTTCGTTCGGTGCCACAAATTGTTGCAACTAAGTCTTCGAGGAAGGTGAATGAAGCCGTTCAGGAGCTTCCATTTTCCAAGCTTATACAAATGGACAGAGGAAAGCAAAGGATCGTTACAGAGCTTGGTTTGAGAGCATCTAGTTCGGGAATACAAGGAATAGGGTGTGTGAGAGCAAGGGGTCTACTAGTGAGGGCAGGGTCTCTGTCTGTGCAAATTGGCATCCAGATGCTTTGTTTGGGGGTTGGATTTATGTGGTAGTGTTCCTTGTGATTTACGTCGGGAAGTGGTTCGTGATGCAATTGCAATGAGTGTGAGCTCTCGCATTAATGCTCCTGATTCCAGGTTGCAGGACACAACTCAAGAGCTGGCTGGGCATGAGTGCTCGTTGGTACCAATGGGTAGTTGCTCAGGAGTTGATAGTTCGGTTGAGCCGCTCGCCGTTGATTACTCTTGTTTTAACGGCCCTAGCAATTCTTATTCGGTGGAAGATGTTTGGGATGGAGAAAAGGTTAATTCTGATAATGTTTCCAAGTGGGTGGCGTGGCCTCCAAACTTAAAAACATTGCCGTCTGTATTGGGGTGGCCTTATCTAGTCATGAGCATGAGGTGATTAATCTTCTATCCAGAATCGAGAGGAGCAATGTTACGCCTAAGCCAAATGTGCAGAGAACACCGACATCTACTAGGAGGCAAAGGGAGCTTCGGAGACCTGAGTTTGAAGTTAATTATGATAGGTCGTGTACTTCTACTAGTGGGTTGATGGTGCCTTATGTTTAAGTTTATATCTTGGAACGTGAGGGGTATTAATGATCGTGACAAGAGGGTTTTGCTTAAGAATTTCCTGAGGGACCGAAAGTGTAATTTCATTTGTCTTCAAGAGACAAAACTTGAGGATGTTGAGCTTTCTGATATTCGCAGCATTTGGGAAAACCAACATGTTGAGTTCGCTGCTCTCAACTCGATAGGTTCAGCAGGAGGGATTTTAGTATTGTGGAATAAAAATGCATTCCAATTGAGTTCCTCATAGTGCGGTGATTTTTCAATCACGTTCTTTTTGCAATTGATTGATGGCAGCTTCTCTTGGGCCTTCACCGGTGTTTATGATCCGCACGCTAGAGTTGACAAATTGAGGATGTGGGATAAACTGAGGCGTATTCGAGCTGGTTGGCCTGACCCTCGGTGTATGGGGGAATTTTAATGAAATCTTATATTCCCAAGAAAGGAGCACAGGTGTTTGTCCTTCTAATGCGATGGTGGAGTTTCAAGAGTTCATCAATTACTCGGCTTTGTTGAATCTTCCTTTGAGGGGGGGAGACTTTACTTGGTCCAAGAGCGGAGATGAATTGGTATGTTCAAAGCTGGACCGCTTTCTCGTGTCGGCAGATTAGGAGGAGTTCTTTCCAGACATGATTCAACAGAGACTGCCCAGACCTATATCGGATCACCTTCCGATTTGTCTTGAGACGACGAGGATAGAAAGGGGTAGGACACCGTTTAAGTTTGAGAATATGTGGTTGGAATTTGAGGGATTCTCGGGTCTTATCAAAGAGTGGTGGGGAGAGGCTAAAGTTGAAGGTTTTGCTAGTTACACTGTGGCAAAAAAGCTTAAGTTTGTCAAAGGGAAACTTAAAAAGTGGAACAAGGATGTGTTTGGAGACATTAAGACTCAAAAGTAAAATCTTTTGGAAATTATAAAGTCTCTCGACGTGAAAGAGGAGACTTCTAGCCTTCCTAGCATTGAAATCCAGCAAAGAAGGGATGCAAGAGAGGATTTGGCTAAAATTATCTTGACGGAGGAAATATCCTGGAGACAAAAGTCGTGGGCTTTATGGCTTAAGGTAGGCGATCGCAACACCAAATTCTTCCATAGGCTTGCCAATATGCATAGGAAGCTTAACTCTATGTCATTCATTGTAGTCACATAATACAATCAGAAAGACAAATTATGATGCTCTCCCAGATATGAAGTCTGCAATGTACAACTTCTGCAAATCTCTTTTTTCCGAGTCGGAGCCGTGGAGATCTAAAGTTGATAATTTGTCTTTGCCCGTATTATGTGACTCTGATAAGATGGTTATTCCAGTGAAGAAGAAGTCACTAATGCCCTTCTTGATTACTGTGGGGATAAGGCCCTCGGACCCGATGGATGACTATGGCATTCCTTCAAGGCAATTGAGACACTGTCAGTGGAGATGTGATGAGAATGTTTACTGAGTTTTTCTCTTCAAGAAGATTTGTGGGCAGCATTAATGCCACTTTTATTGATCTTTTTCCTAAGAAAGCAAATGCTGAAAATATTAGAGACTTTTGGCCAATCAGCTTGGTTGGCTACATTTATAAGTTGCTTTCTAAGGTTTTAGCTCGAAGGTTAAGGAGCATCATTGGGAATCTTATTTCAGAGAATCAAAATGCCTTTGTTGGAGGCCGTCAAATTAGTGATGCGGTGCTTATAGTAAATGAACTTATTGATTCTAGCGTCAAGTCGGGAATGCCAGGAGTAGTTAGTAAGTTGGATATTGAGAAAGCTTACGATCATGTGAACTAGGAATTTTTGCTGTATGTCATGAAAAGAATTGGCTTTGGGGAAAAGTGGATTGGATGGATCCACCATTGCATTTCATCTACATCCTTTGTAGTTCTTGTCAATGGTTCTCCAACAGAGTTCTTCTCGACTTCTAGAAGTCTTCGTCCGGGAGACCCTTTATCCCCCCTTCTGTTTCTCCTGGTTATGGAAGTATTTACAAGGATGATTGATGCGGCATCTAGTGCAGGGCTTATATCTGGGTTTAAAGTGGATCGCTCCAGTACGACAACTATGAGTGTCTCTCATTTTCTTTTTGCGGATGACACTATAATTTTTTGTGAAAATGATTGCGAGCAGATGGTCAACCTTCGTTGTGTACTTACCTAGTTTCAGGCGGTTTCGGGTCTCGGGGTTAATTTGGCAAAGAGCTCTATCCTGCCTATTCGACATGTAGACAATATTCAACTGCTTGCAAGGGTTTTAGGTTGCAATGTTGATGCCTTTCCCACTACTTACTTGGGTCTCCCTCTCGGTGCTAAATTTAAGGACAAAGCCATTTGGGACCCAATAGTCAAGAGATTTGAGAAAAGACTTTTAGGATGGAAGTCTATGTATCTTTCAAAAGGGGAGAGACTAACTCTTATCAAGAGTGTTCTCCCAAGTATCCCGACTTACTTCCTCTCTCTCTTTCCCTTAACTTCTTCGGTGACCAACAAATTAGAAGCAATCTAGAGAAATTTCCTTTAGGGTTCGTTTGGAAGTGACTTCAAGTTTTATCTTATGAAATGGAATATTGTGAAGCAACCACTGTATTTAGGAGGGTTAGGTATTAGGGACTTATGACTCTTTAATAAAGCCCTTCTCGGAAAGTGGTTTTGAAGATTTATGAATGAAAAGGGCAATCTGTGGAGAAAGTAGTTACCATCAAATATGGGGACGATGGATTCGGATGATTTCCCTCTATTTCGAAGGGCCCTTATGAGTATAGCCTTTGCAGATATATCTCCAAAGGTTGGAGGAGATTCTTTCCAGAATGTTCTTTTGAGGTAGGAGATGGTTTTACAATGATTTTTTGACTTGATCGCTAGTGCTGTGGAAATTCTTTGGAAGGCTATTCCCTAACCTTTATGTTTTGGCAATGGATAGAAACACCTCTGTTGCTGATTATCGGCAGCAGGTTTCTGGTAACAATATTTGGGCTCCTGTTTTCGTTCGAGATGGATTCGTTGATGATGAGTCCCTAGTAAGCTTCTTTAAAAAGCTTAGCAAGGCCAAACTTGGAGAATTGTCAATTGATGGAGTGAAGTGAGATCTAAACACTCAGTGGTGCTTCACTGTTAGATCTTTTTATTTGAAATTCACCTTGAGAGGTTCTTTCTGAAAAAGGTTTCCCTTGCAAGCTCATTGGGAAGTCTTTAGCACCCGTTAAGGTTTCTTTCTCTACGTGGGAAGCTACACACGGGAGCATACTAACGTGTGACAACCTACAAAAAGGGGGAAAATTTTGGTGAATAGATGCATCATGTGTAAAAGGGACGCTGAATCTACGGATCACTTATTGCTCCATTGTCCGTTTGCAAGAGTATTTTGGAATCTAGCTCTCAGTTGTTTGGGCATTTCTTGGGTTGCTCCTGATTCCATAGGAGACATCTTTTGGTTTGAGAGGGTTTCTTTGGTAAGAAAGTTCAGAAGAAGAAGCAGGAGGAAGTCATAGTCCTACCTCATGTCATCTTTTGATGTATTTGGAGAAAGAGAAACAGAAGAGTTTTTGAAAGCACAGAAACTCCTCTTCAGAGTTTGAACAAGAATTTCATAAAGACTCTCTACTTCTAGAAGAATGGGAAGCTTAGTTCTTCCTCTATTGATTTGGCTGATTGTGTTGATACCACTGTGTAGCTGAGCTTTTAACCTTTTATTATTAATATATTACCTTTTCCTCATCCCCCAAAAAAAAAAAAAAATTCATGCCATAGAAAACCAGATTCAATAGATACCAATTGAAACTAATTGTCATGTTCCTGTCCACAAGAAGAAATAGTAAAACATACGAGCAAACCAGAAGACAAAATGGGAAATGGACACAACATTCACCAGTGATTGGAAACCAACCTTCAGTAGAAGCGGATTGAGTACTGATTGGTCTCCAAACAGGAGTAACTGATTTTCTCTTCTTTTTCCAACCCATCGAACATTGTATGCCCTTGGGCACACCTTGTCCACCAATATAGTTAAAGTGACAAAAATAATGATATTCCTGAAAACATTATCATCATAAAGTAATGCTGCTAGTAAGAATGCATGACCCTTTCTCCGCATAAACAGGTAATTGCTGAGGCAGAAGCTAAAAGCTCAAAGAAAGTCAAAATACGACATACAGCATCATTTGTTTACAAACCCACTTGACTGAGCAAGCAAGCATTAGTTGATACTAAATCTAAAAACCATTCGATCTAGTAAATTAATCTCTAGACACAATTTACATACTTATATATCACATTGTTTGCTATATCCCACCCCCCTGGGGCTTTAACAACAGTGCACATAGCTTAGCAGTAAACCAAACGTATTGAAAACTAAAATGCACTCACTATTTCGAGCTCACATGATACTATGTAACTAGGCGCACTGTTAAACTTGCCCCCCAACAAAACCAACCAAACCCATTTGATAAGATCAAACAGAACTCAAACCCACAATAGAATTTCCAAAAATCATAGGGAAATTAAAAACTGAATCAAACATGTTTTTAAAAAAAATGCATATAAAGAAACATATGTCATAGCACTGTACCTTCAAGTGCACAGTAGTGTTCAATATGAGATATGAATTTGCAGATTGCCAGGCTCGGGGAATTCTGCAGAAATTCGAAAAGAGAGAAGAAACCCTTAATGGATGTATGTAGCACCAAAAAGTGAAGCAATCAAAACACCACTTCGAGTAGTAGAGTAGATTACAGATGAATTAGAGTAGACGGGGGTTTGCTGGGAGTACCTGGAAAAGGCCCTTGAAGCAATCATTTCTTTGCGAAAGACGATCACTTAATTAATATGGATAGATAACTACAAAGATTAGTGCGTCATCCTTATCAACACTTCTGCCTTTTTTGAGGGGTTGAAACTTCAAAGGGCCCCACTTAAAATTTTTATTTTGCGCATCGTGATGGGAATTATAGGAACGAGGAAGGGAGGTAATTGTATTTAAAAAACAACAAAGCTAAAAACGAACTTAGGGTTTGTTTATTTCAACGTTTAGAATTAGCAGTTTAACAATTTATTAGTAGTTATCAGTGTCTATTGACAGTCAAGAATAGTAATTAGTGGTCAGTAGCGGTTATGACTAGCGTTTAGATATAGCAAATGATGGTTAGTCAGCGTTTATTAGCGGTTACTAGCATTCACCACTAGTGGTTAGCAGTTATTAGTTTTGGGAAGCGGTTATGAACGGTAAGCAGTTACTTAATGCGTTCTAAATGTTGAAACAAACAAGCCTTGAAGAGGGAAGATTACACAAAACGGTCATGCCCCTTATCGATTGTTCTACTTCTTTGCTAGGCTCCAAGCTTGCTTCGGTATTGGCTTTTCGAATGACTTTTTACCTTCAATAGCAATTTTTTAAATTTGAGAATCATACTAGCTGGTTGTTGATGTGAATGTAGTACTTTTCAATATGATAGACTAGTAGTTGATTTTGAATTATTCATTGTCGTATAATGTTAGGCCTTACAACTTTTAAACTTTATCACTCCTACCATCAATAGACAGTGGGTAAGTGCAATCGATGATTTTATATATTTTTATTTTGGTAATTAAAAGGAACCATTGGGGAGATAAGTTTTTTTCTTATCCTGTGATGCAGAGATTATTCTCCAAAATCTCTTACCCCAATTATGGTTGTCTGACAAGTTTACTTGATGTTTTGCATTCTCGAGATAATTTACAGTCTGCTCGCCTCCGGATCTGATTCGAGTTAGGAAGTCCATTTTGTCGAGATTATTCCCCATTGGATTGCCTATTTTTTAGCTCATGTTTAACCTTTTAAATGGGAAAAGGGGGCTTGGGGGTGTGCTTAAAGCTTAGAGGATGCTCTTGATTTCACACGACTCTTACATAATTTAGCAATTTAGATTGGTGCAATCAAAGTTGTCATATTATACACCCTAATATACAGGATTATTGGATACTTTATTTTGTCCAGCCCAAAAAAGCACAACCATGGCCCAACAAAAAAGATCGATGGGTAATACATAACATTTAATTAGTGACGTTCGTGGTTCGAAGCATTGCAACTGTAATTTGTTGATTTTTTTTTAAAATTTTTTTATCATTCCTTTTTATCCCTGACATTTGCGTAATTGTTTTTAGAATATACATTACAATAGTTAAATTATGCTTTTTCAATCAAAAATTGTCCCCATAAAAAACTAATTACTTAATAGTGATATATTATTTACCAAATATTAAACTATGTTCCACTGAAAATGTGTATTCTTCACTAAAGATTAACATATTTTTCACCAAAGTATTTTTATTGGTTTGTTATCTACAAGTTATTAAGGGTTTATTATTTTGAAATTTGTTATCTTTCCATCTTTGAATCAAATTTTGTCCCAAAAAAATTGCTCACTAAGCAATAATTTCTTATTCACCAAAAACTAACCTATTGTTTAGTAAATAGTGTTATAGTGTACACTAAAAATTAACCTCACATCCACTAAAAGGCAACTTATGTACACTAAAAGTTAATATATTGTTCACTAACAACTAAAATAATGTTCACTAAATATTAACTTATTCTTCACTAAAAATTAAAGTAGATTTCACTAAAACAATAACCTGTTATACAATAAAAAATAACCTAATGTACATTGGAAACTAAAGTATTGTTCACTGAAAAATAACTTATTGCTCACCACCCTTTGTCTTTCTCACTCATTATGGCATTCACGATCTCCATGTCAACCTCAAATAAAATACTAGATATCTTCTTAGATGTATTTAGAGTAAAAAAGTAAGAGGAGACAAGTCCAACCCCAAAAAAAAAAACCAAAAAATACTCAAAAGTGAGGTGTGTAAAATTAAAACACACCACAATAAAGCCATAAACACGCTGTTACATGAAAATTTGAACTCGTGACAAATGTTGTGCCAACCCACAACCAAGTAGTCCACCACTTACCAATGTTTGTTGCAATGAACTAGTATATTACAAGAAAAAATGAGCGAAAGCCAAGACAAGCCCCTTGCTGCACGCGTTTGCGAAGGAGTGTGTATTATTCTTGTACCCGGGCATTTATAATATAATTTGCCCCATGTTAATGTGAAATGCAATTTCCATTTTTTAATTAGAAGAATAGTGTCATATATTGTCAATTGAATAAGGTAGGATACTAGGTGTTTTTTGACGATACCTTTGATATTAGGATTAATTAATGACAAATCAAAAAATGAAAAAGAAAGTCCCCATACGTTTAATCTATATAATTATACTGAAAATTGAGTGATTACACATTGACTAAACACTCGGTGATCACTCGTTGGGTATAATTATAATTGTTTTCCTTTTTTTTCCAAATAACTAAGTCAAAATATTAATTAAGATGCATTGACAAAAGCGATTAGATCAAATTCATACATACATTCTACTTCATATGGTCATAATTTATTTATGGTAAATAGCACTAGCTATTATATCAACGCCTATGTCATACTCCTAAGAGTACATAATCACATAAGTCAAATCAGCGTCACATGTTAAAAATTGTCTATATGATAAATACACGTTAGAAAAATGTATATACGTGACAAGCGGGAGTACACGCTCTTAGTTGTATAATATACATTACCCTATTATATTCATGACCATTACAATATTGATTTTTGTTGAGATTGTGACACTCTTAATGGCGAAAGTGTCTCAGGAAGAGGCTAAGAAGTTCCTGAGTTGCTTCAAATCTAGTGAATATGATATCGTGGAACAAAAGGAGAAGATGCCAAAGAAGATTTCCTCTCTCTGCTGCTTGCCTCTAAAAGCCACCTGCCCTGTTTCTTCTGTTTGAATGAAGCTCACGTCCCCTTTGATGTCTCTGTATACAAATTTCATAACCTCGTGGGATCGATTCTAGCAACAAACTACATCACCTTCACTAATGAGGAAATTAGCCCAGATGGAACTGGGCATGTCCACCCATTATATATCATTGTCAAATGCAAAGACATGATCGTGGCACGGGTTCTTGTAGACAATGGTTCTGTCCGTCATGTTTGCCCAAGGGCGACACTTGACAAACTACCTATAGATCAGACTCACATAAGGAAAACCAGCATGGCGATCAGGGCTTTTGATGGCACTCGTAGAGAATCCGAAGGAGAGATTGAGCTGCCCCTCGAAATCGGCCCA